>CM055124.1:274811943-274901447 GCA_029206835.1 Rana muscosa | reverse complement strand
ACTGTGGTGTCCTCTGCCCCTCTCCCCCCCACTGTGGTGTCCTCTGCCCCTCTCCCCCCCACTGTGGTGTCCTCTGCCCCTCTCCCCCCCCACTGTGGTGTCCTCTGCCCCTCTCCCCCCCCCCACTGTGGTGTCCTCTGCCCCTCTCCCCCCCCCCACTGTGGTGTCCTCTGCCCCTCTCCCCCCCACTGTGGTGTCCTCTGCCCCTCTCCCCCCCCCACTGTGGTGTCCTCTGCCCCTCTCCCCCCCCCACTGTGGTGTCCTCTGCCCCTCTCCCCCCCCACTGTGGTGTCCTCTGCCCCTCTCCCCCCCCCCACTGTGGTGTCCTCTGCCCCTCTCCCCCCCCCACTGTGGTGTCCTCTGCCCCTCTCCCCCCCCCACTGTGGTGTCCTCTGCCCCTCTCCCCCCCCCACTGTGGTGTCCTCTGCCCCTCTCCCCCCCCACTGTGGTGTCCTCTGCCCCTCTCCCCCCCCACTGTGGTGTCCTCTGCCCCTCTCCCCCCCCACTGTGGTGTCCTCTGCCCCTCTCCCCCCCACTGTGGTGTCCTCTGCCCCTCTCCCCCCCACTGTGGTGTCCTCTGCCCCTCTCCCCCCCACTGTGGTGTCCTCTGCCCCTCTCCCCCCCCACTGTGGTGTCCTCTGCCCTCTCCCCCCCCACTGTGGTGTCCTCTGCCCCTCTCCCCCCCCCACTGTGGTGTCCTCTGCCCTCTCCCCCCCCACTGTGGTGTCCTCTGCCCCTCTCCCCCCCCACTGTGGTGTCCTCTGCCCTCTCCCCCCCACTGTGGTGTCCTCTGCCCCTCTCCCCCCCACTGTGGTGTCCTCTGCCCTCTCCCCCCACTGTGGTGTCCTCTGCCCCTCTCCTCCCCACTGTGGTGTCCTCTGCCCCTCTCCCCCCCCACTGTGGTGTCCTCTGCCCCTCTCCCCCCCCACTGTGGTGTCCTCTGCCCCTCTCCCCCCCACTGTGGTGTCCTCTGCCCCTCTCCCCCCCACTGTGGTGTCCTCTGCCCCTCTCCCCCCACTGTGGTGTCCTCTGCCCCTCTCCCCCCCACTGTGGTGTCCTCTGCCCCTCTCCCCCCCACTGTGGTGTCCTCTGCCCCTCTCCCCCCCCACTGTGGTGTCCTCTGCCCCTCTCCCCCCCACTGTGGTGTCCTCTGCCCCTCTCCCCCCACTGTGGTGTCCTCTGCCCCTCTCCCCCCACTGTGGTGTCCTCTGCCCCTCTCCCCCCCACTGTGGTGTCCTCTGCCCTCTCCCCCCCACTGTGGTGTCCTCTGCCCCTCTCCCCCCCACTGTGGTGTCCTCTGCCCCTCTCCCCCCCCACTGTGGTGTCCTCTGCCCCTCTCCCCCCCACTGTGGTGTCCTCTGCCCCTCTCCCCCCACTGTGGTGTCCTCTGCCCCTCTCCCCCCCACTGTGGTGTCCTCTGCCCCTCTCCCCCCCACTGTGGTGTCCTCTGCCCCTCTCCCCCCCCACTGTGGTGTCCTCTGCCCCTCTCCCCCCCCACTGTGGTGTCCTCTGCCCTCTCCCCCCACTTGTGTCCTCTGCCCCTCTCCCCCCCACTGTGGTGTCCTCTGCCCCTCTCCCCCCACTGTGGTGTCCTCTGCCCCTCTCCCCCCACTGTGGTGTCCTCTGCCCTCTCCCCCCACTGTGGTGTCCTCTGCCCTCCCCCCCACTGTGGTGTCCTCTGCCCCTCTCCCCCCCACTGTGGTGTCCTCTGCCCTCTCCCCCCACTGTGGTGTCCTCTGCCCCTCTCCCCCCACTGTGGTGTCCTCTGCCCCTCTCCCCCCACTGTGGTGTCCTCTGCCCCTCTCCCCCCCACTGTGGTGTCCCTCTGCCCCTCTCCCCCCCCACTGTGGTGTCCTCTGCCCCTCTCCCCCCCACTGTGGTGTCCTCTGCCCCTCTCCCCCCCCACTGTGGTGTCCTCTGCCCCTCTCCCCCCCACTGTGGTGTCCTCTGCCCCTCTCCCCCCCACTGTGGTGTCCTCTGCCCCTCTCCCCCCCACTGTGGTGTCCTCTGCCCCTCTCCCCCCCACTGTGGTGTCCTCTGCCCCTCTCCCCCCCACTGTGGTGTCCTCTGCCCCTCTCCCCCCACTGTGGTGTCCTCTGCCCCTCTCCCCCCACTGTGGTGTCCTCTGCCCCTCTCCCCCCCACTGTGGTGTCCTCTGCCCCTCTCCCCCCCACTGTGGTGTCCTCTGCCCCTCTCCCCCCACTGTGGTGTCCTCTGCCCCTCTCCCCCCACTGTGGTGTCCTCTGCCCCTCTCCCCCACTGTGGTGTCCTCTGCCCCTCTCCCCCCCCACTGTGGTGTCCTCTGCCCCGGTCTGCCCCTCCCCCCCACTGTGGTGTCCTCTGCCCCTCTCCCCCCCCACTGTGGTGTCCTCTGCCCCTCTCCCCCCCCACTGTGGTGTCCTCTGCCCCTCTCCCCCCCCCACTGTGGTGTCCTCTGCCCCTCTCCCCCCCCCACTGTGGTGTCCTCTGCCCTCTCCCCCCCCACTGTGGTGTCCTCTGCCCCTCTCCCCCCCCCACTGTGGTGTCCTCTGCCCCTCTCCCCCCCACTGTGGTGTCCTCTGCCCTCTCCCCCCCACTGTGGTGTCCTCTGCCCCTCTCCCCCCCCACTGTGGTGTCCTCTGCCCCTCTCCCCCCCACTGTGGTGTCCTCTGCCCTCTCCCCCCCCACTGTGGTGTCCTCTGCCCCTCTCCCCCCCCACTGTGGTGTCCTCTGCCCCCTCTCTCCCCCCCCCCCACTGTGGTGTCCTCTGCCCCTCTCCCCCCCACGTGGTGTCCTCTGCCCTCTCCCCCCCCCACTGTGGTGTCCTCTGCCCCTCTCCCCCCCCCCCACTGTGGTGTCCTCTGCCCCTCTCCCCCCCCCCCACTGTGGTGTCCTCTGCCCTCTCCCCCCCCCCACTGTGGTGTCCTCTGCCCCTCTCCCCCCCCCCACTGTGGTGTCCTCTGCCCCTCTCCCCCCCCCCCACTGTGGTGTCCTCTGCCCCTCCCCCCCCCCCCCCACTGTGGTGTCCTCTGCCCCTCCCCCCCCCCCACTGTGGTGTCCTCTGCCCCTCCCCCCCCCCCACTGTGGTGTCCTCTGCCCCTCCCCCCCCCCCACTGTGGTGTCCTCTGCCCTCCCCCCCCACTGTGGTGCCCTCTGCCTCCCCCCCCCACTGTGGTGTCCTCTGCCCTCCCCCCCCCACTGTGGTGTCCTCTGCCCCTTCCCCCCCCCACTGTGGTGTCCTCTGCCCCTTCCCCCCCCCCCCACTGTGGTGTCCTCTGCCCCTTCCCCCCCCCACTGTGGTGTCCTCTGCCCCTTCCCCCCCCCCCCACTGTGGTGTCCTCTGCCCCTTCCCCCCCCCCCACTGTGGTGTCTTTTGCCCCTCTCCCCCCCCACTGTGGTGTCTTTTGCCCCTCTCCCCCCCCCCCACTGTGGTGTCTTTTGCCCCTCTCCCCCCCCCCACTGTGGTGTCTTTTGCCCCCCCCCCCCACTGTGGTGTCTTTTGCCCCTCCCCCCCCACTGTGGTGTCTTTTGCCCCTCCCCCCCCCGCTGTGGTGTCTTTTGCCCCTCTCCCCCCCCCCACTGTGGTGTCTTTTGCCCCTCTCCCCCCCCACTGTGGTGTCTTTTGCCCCTCTCCCCCCCCACTGTGGGTCTTTTGCCCCGCTCCCCCCACTGTGGTGTCTTTTGCCCCTCTCCCCCCACTGTGGTGTCTTTTGCCCCTCTCCCCCCACTGTAGTGTCTTTTGCCCCTCTCCCCCCTCTGTAGTGTTCTCTGCGCCCCAAGCCCACTCAACATTCGCTATGGTCTTCCTGCTTTCCTCCTGGCCAATCCGGTCCTAAGAAAGAAAGAAAATTTCCAGCGGTAAAAATACACTCTTGCCGTTTAAAAACAGAGTCTTTAAGAGGCCTGCTTCTCCAGTCCCTGGGGCATCGGCTGTGTAACAGTTCCGACGGCCTCCTCGGTCAAATCCCGGGGGTAAAAAACGGGGACAATCACAGGGAATGAGAAACCCTGGGTCAGGGGAGGTACAAAACCTCCCCCAAAGTTAAATTCATTGAAGGGTTGCCCCCACTCAGTCGGGTGGGGGGAGGACTCCAGTTGTTCGCAAGAGACCTGGCGGGACATGATCAAAACAGATAGGTGCTCTCCGCAGTATGTTTGGGATACAGATTGGAGTTAAAAGACTCTCCTCCTTCCCATTTTTTGAGGTCAAACGTGCCAAGGGATCCCCGGAAGAGAGAGTCCCTCCTGTTGGCACTAGAACAACTATTGCTCCAAGGAGTAATTATGGAGGTTCCCCTGGAAGAATGGGGGTTCGGGTTTTACTCAAACCTCTTTACAGTCCCGAAGCAAACGGGGACGGGAGGCCCATTTTAATTCTAAAAGGGCTAAACAAATTCCTGTATATCAGGACTTTCCGATGGAGTCGATCCGATCGGTGGCCACTGCCCTACAAGGGGAGGATTGGTTAGCCGCGATCGACATCAAAGATGCTTATTTGCACATTCCCATCTTTCCAGTCCACCAAAAATTTCTACGCTTTGCAGTAGAAGGGCGCCATTTTCAGTTCAGAGCCTTACCCTTCTGTCTGGCCACAGCACCACGAGTGTTTACAAAAATTCTGGCCCTTTATTGGCCAATCTAAGAACACAAGGTGTAATGATAATGGCATATCTAGATGACTTGTTGCTGATAGACCACTCAGTGAAAAAAACTAGACGTGGTCGTTCACAAGACAATCAAGTATCTGGAATCTCACGGTTGGATTATCAACCGAGACAAGTCAGCCCTAAAAACCAGTCAAAAGTCTGGAATACTTGGGGCTAAGGTTGGATTCAGGCCAGAGAAAAATATTCTTGCCTCGAGGAAAGGTGTTGCCTTTGAAAGATTTGATCCACTTAGTGGGTACAAAAAAGACAGCCGTCCATACGCCTGTGCATGAGGCTGCTGGAAAAATGGTGGCATCATTCGAAGCAGTACCCTACGGTCAATTCCATTTAAGGAATTTGCAAAGGGCCATACTGTCAGCCTGGAACAAAAAAGTTCAGGCCCTAGACTTACAATGTCCTTGTCCCTTCCGTTCGCGAGAGCCTCCGTTGGTGGTTGGTTCTCCAGAATCTGGAAAAAGGGAAATCCTTCAGTCCGATTTCTTGGAAGGTGGTCACTACAGATGCCAGCCTTATAGGCTGGGGAGCAGTACTGGAGCAATGGTCTCTCCAGGGCAGATGGTCGGATGCAAGACAATGCCACAGCAGTGGCATATATCAATCATCAGGGTGGCACCAGGAGTCGTGCAGCCCAGAGGGAAGTAAATTACATCCTGAAATGGGCAGAAAGATATGTCCCAGCCATATCTGCGGTATTCATTCCAGGAGTGGAGAATTGGAAGGCGGACTTTCTAAGTCGCCAGCAATTATGCCCAGAGGAATGGTCCCTTCACCCCGAGGTTTTCTGGACAATATGTCAGCGGTGGGGAACACCGGATGTAGATCTAGCATCCAGATTCAACGCAAAGGTGGACAGGTTTGTCTCTCGGACAAGGGATCCCCTAGCTTGCGGCTCGGATGCCCTAGTGTTCCCTTGGGATCAGTTCAAGCTGATATACTCCGCAGAATCAGAGTAGAAAAGAAACCAGTGATTCTGGTGGCTCCAGCGTGGCCCCGAAGAGCGTGGTACGCGGAGATTGTAAAATGTCAGTGGGGAGTCCTTGGACTCTCCCACGTCGTCCGGACCTGCTTTCGCAAGGACCGATATACCACCCTTCCTTACCAGCCCTAGGTTTGACGGCCTGGCTATTGAAGCCCACATTCTAAAAAAGAGAGGGCTCTCTAATCCTGTGGTATCTACCATGATCAATGCCAGGAAGCCGGTATCAAGGCAGATCTACTATAGAATCTGGAAGGCGTACATTGCGTGGTGTGAGGCCAAGAAATGGCATCCACATAAGTACGTAATAGGTAGGAGTCTGGACTTCCTACAGTGGGCTGTAGATAGGAAGCTTGCCTTGAGTACTATCAAAGGTCAGTTTTCGGCCTTGTCAATATTTTTTCAAAGGCCCTTGGCTTCGCATTCACTAGTCAAAGCCTTTAGACAAGGAGTGATGCGTATTAGTCCTCCGGTTAATATTCCCATATGTCCATGGGATCTAAACCTGGTTCTGTCGGTTCTACAGAAACAACCATTTGAACCATTACAGCATAGTTCCTTGGTTCTTCTCACCAGGAAATAGTTTTTTTCTAGTAGCCATTTGTTCGGCTAAAAGAGTGTCGGAATTAGCAGCTATGTCCTGTAAAGAGCCATATCTGGTTATCCATAAGGACAGAGTAGTGTTACGTCCTCATCCAGCCTTTCTTCCTAAGGTGGTATCGAGGTTTCATTTGAACCAAGATGTGGTTCTTCCTTCTTTTTTCCCCAAACCTAGTTCGGTAGAGGAAAAGTTATTGCATTCTTTGGATGTAGTAAGAGCAGTTAAAGCTTATCTAAAAGCCACTGCTCAGATTCGCAGAACGGATACTTTGTTTATTCTGCCGGAAGGCCCCAGAAAGGGTCAGGCAGCGTCAAAATCTACTTTAGCCAAGTGGATTCGACAGGTCATAATGCAAGCCTATGGCTTGAGAAGGAGACCGCCTCCGTTCAAAGTTAGGGCGCACTCCACGAGAGCAGTTGGAACTTCATGGGCAGTGCATCACCAGGCCTCCCTGGCTCAAATCTGTAAGGCCGCAACGTGGTCTTCAGTACACACGTTTTACTAGGTTCTACCAGGTGGACGTTAGAAGTCAGGAGGATGTCGCCTTTGGGCGCAGTGTGTTGCAGGCCGCAAAAGATCCTCATGTCTGATAGCGCTCAGCTTATGTATGGTGTATCCCCCTCCCTCATTGGGCATTGCTTTAGGACATCCCACATAGTAAGAAGATGCCGCTCTGTGTCCCGTGATGTACGAGAAAGAAAATAGGATTTTTATAACAGCTTACCTGTAAAATCCTTTTCTTGGAGTACATCACGGGACACAGAGCTCCCACCCCTCTTTGGGGACACTTATTGCTTTGCTACAAAACTGAGGTGCTCCCGGATGGGAGGGGCTTATATAGGGGAGGGTACTTCCGGTTTTGGAAGTTGCCAGTGCCAGCACCTGAAGGTATCTATATAACCCACATAGTAATGACTATGCCGCTCTGTGTCCCGTGATGTACTCCAAGAAAAGGATTTTACAGGTAAGCTGTTATAAAAATCCTATTTTTTGCAGAATAGAGAAAAGGAATCTCATAGTGACTGAGTATGAACAGTGTGGAATACACAATTGAATTTAATGATAGTTTTTTTATGATGTGAGTTTAGTGACACTTTAAGGATAACACTGGTACTTGTAGACCCCACAAGGTGCCATATTTTGGCAATATTGTTACCTTTAGAAAAAGATCAGGTTCATTTCATGGTTTATCTGGTGGGATGTGCATGACTATTAAAAGACCCGTCACCTTGTCAGTTCAGGGCAAAGTGCCGGCATCCTGTGAAGGCCCACTGATACCTCTTCTGTGCTCCTCAACCAGTTTGGGCAGAGTCGGCTTTTAACATGAGTTTTCAGTTTTCTTCTTTTTCTTTTTAGGGCTGGACTTTTCGGGACCTTGGTTGAGTATGGAGCAGAGAGGAAAATTTCCAGGCACAGTGTTTTAGGAGCCACAGTCAGCATTGGCGTGCCGCAAGGGGTGTCTCTAAAGGTCAAGTAAGTCTTCACAGCTTTGTGAATTACCACTGCCCAAATATATACAGTGGCACCTTGGTTTATGAGTAACGCGATTAACGAGCGTTTTGAATAACGAGCAACTTTTTTTTTTTTTCAATTCTGACTCGGTTTGCGAGTGTTGTCTCACAAAACGAGCAGAATTCAAGCTAATGGGGTGTGCAGTACCGCATTTGGCCAGAGGTGCGGGTGCGCCGGTGACACTCGAATGGTTCGGAAATACTCAGAAATACTCAGTTTCCGAACCTTTCTGAGGGTTTCTGATGCTCTCTGGCTCGTAATCCAAGGTTCCACTGTAATTACAAGTTTGTATTTGCACCTCGGTATAGGTGGCAGATGCTGCAGTTTGTATTTTTTTTTTAATACTTTTTTTTATTTAGTGGTATGCGACATACAATGAAATGATAACTTCACAGAATATGTTGTGCAAACAAAGTAGCTTACATATGATCACCAGGTAGTGGTATCTGAACAAAAGATAAGTATACTAAAGATAATACTGCAGTTTGTATTTTACAGAATGAGGGTGTGGTGTGACATCACCGCCTTGCTTCTCCACCACGTCCAATCACAGAACGCTTTGCATTCATTGAGGAAATGCAAAGCAATCTCCTGCATGGCATCCATGCCCAGCGGCTGACCACCTGTGTTCACAGTGCAGCAAGGCTGCTGGGAAGCGGAAGCTAGTGGAGATCACTGTAGTAGCGGTGTAGTAGCTGTGCCTACTACAGTGATATCCAGCTTGTAGAGAAATCCTGCGGCTATGGTAGATTTATATTTATGTTGCTCCTAGCTGGACCAGTGTAACCACAGTGGATAATAAAATGTCAGGTTTTGGCACTTTACCAGGGGTGTGTGGACTTTTTATATCCACTGTATGTGATGATTCCTGGAATTCTTTAACCCTTTCGTTGCCAGGCCGTGGGGTTTTAGCCACTGGGATTGTGTGCAAATCTGACAAGCAGACTCCTGCCTGTCAGGTGGAAGCATTCGGGCTGCTCCACTCCCACCCAATTGCTTCCACTCACCCCTGGTAATGGCCACCATACCTCCCCCCCCCCCCCCCCCCCCGCACACACACACACAACATGTATCCGAGGTTTCGCTTGCCCACAGGTTTAGATGGAAGGGAGAGGAGCTCATCCAGAAAGTGCCATCTTTGATGTCCCTTCCGGGTCCACCTCAGTCTTCCCCGCCAGCATGGCTGGGTAAGAATGTACTGCAAAGCGATCTGCATTGCATTTAGTGGAGCCCAGGGGAGACATCCAGGGTCTCATTAAAGAGCACCTGTCACCAAAAAAAATCATCACGTAGGGGACTTTTGTAAAAGATAAATGTAAGTTACACCCAAACACATACATCCCCCCCCCCCCCCCCACCCAATTTGTTTTTTAAAGACATCCCAACCCCACCTAATACGTGCATGCGAACGTAAACGCACACGTGGGGGGGGGGCCTATGCATGAAAACTCTGATTGCGATACACGTTACATATTGCCGTGCACACCGGAATGAAAGCAATATTTCTAGCACCAGACCTCCTTTTGTAACGCTAAGTTGATGACCTATGGGGGGCTTTTAATGTGTTGCCTATGGAAAATATAGGGCACTGAAGTTGAAAGTGATTGTAAAGTATCATGGTTTTTGTTTTGTTTTTTTGACTCCATAAAAGGTTTTATTGAGCATATTTAACCACTTAAGCCCCGGACCATTTTGACTAGTTAAAGACCAGGCCCCTTTTTGCGATTCGGCACTGCGTCGCTTTAATTGACAATTGCGCGGTCATGCGACGTGGCTCCCAAACAAAATTTACGTCCTTTTTTTTCCCACAAATAGAGCTTTCTTTTGGTGGTATTTGATAACCTCTGCGGTTTTTATTTTTTGCGCTATAAACAAAAATAGAGCGACAATTTTGAAAAAAATTCAATATTTTTTACTTTTTGCCATAATAAATTTCCCCCAAAATATATAAAAAACATTTTTTTTTCCTCAGTTTAGGCCGATACGTATTCTTCTACATATTTTTGGTAAAAAAAATCACAATCGGCGTTTATTGATTGGTTTGCGCAAAAGTTATAGCGTTTACGAAATAGGGGATAGTTTTATGGCATTTTTATAATTTTTTTTTTTTTTTTTTTCACTAGTAATGGCGGCGATCAGTGATTTTTTTTCGCGACATTATGGCGGACACATTGGACACTTTTGACACATTTTTGGGACCATTGTCATTTTTACAGCGATCAGTGCTATAAAAATGCACTGGTTACTTTAAAAATGACTCTGGTAGTGAAGGGGTTAACCACTAGGGGCGCTGAAGAGGTTAAGTGTGCCCAAGGGAGTGATTACTACTGTTAGGGGGCGTGGCTACGAGTGTCACGTCACTGATCTCCGCACTGATTACACAGAGCGGAAATCAGCGACAGTGTCAGTAAGCGAGCCAGGGGATGTTGTGTTTACACTAACATCTCCTTGCTCCATCCCTCCATGCGGCGATCGAGTCCGTGGGACCCGCGGTCCGACTCGCAGGCAAGGTAGCGGGTCGTGAGCGCGCCGCCGCGCGCGCGCCCCCCATGTCAGGGAGTTAAAGGCGACGTACAGGTACGTTGATGTGCCTGTACGTGCCATTCTGCCGACGTATATCTACTGGAGGGGGTCCTTAAGTGGTTAAGTAACAAGTAAAACAATGAAATCGTTAACAGAATACATCAAAATCTGTAAGATTGTTTACAATATGAACTTGATATTGTTTTTTTTTTTTTTTTTTTTTTTTTATAACAAACATGTTATACTTACCTGCTCTGTAGTGGTTTTGCACAGAGCAGCCTCATTCGCTTGCTATGGGGGCAGCTGAGCCGCAGCTCTGTGTGTTCATTCAGTCACGGAGCTGCAGTTCGGCCCTGCCCCTTCTCTCCTGATTGGATAACTGAGTTTGACAACCGCTGGAGTGAATGGTGATGCTGCTGTGTCTCAGCCAATCAGGAGGAGAGTTCTGGACAGCCGAGGAAAACGTAGACATCGCTGGAGAGAGATGTGGCTCAGGTAAGTATTTGGGGGGGCTGCTACACACAGAAGGCTTTTTATCCTAATGCATACAATGCATTAAAGCGGTTGTATAGGTACATTTTTAACTTTTACCTACAGGTAAACCTATAATAAGGCTTACCTGTAGGTAAAAAAAAAAATATCTCCTAAACCTTTACGGTTTAGGAGATATTCCCCTCGCGATGAGCCGCTGAATGCAGCATTGCATGCGCACAGGGGATTTCCGGCTTAAGGCTCGGCAGCCGCTGGACCTCAACGGAAAGAAGTCTCCCGCGCGCATGCGGCTGGAGCCGCGATACCCGGAAGACATGCCGAGGCAACATGTCGGCTACCTCGGCGTGGACCAGGTAAGTTACTAACGCCTCTTTCTAAGGTAAGTATTTCATAATGAGCTAGTATGCGGTGCATACTAGCTCATTATGCCTTTTGCTTTACAGGGTTAAAAAAAAAAAAAAACGTTCAGCGGGTATACAACCGTTTTAAGATTAAAAAACCTCCTGCCTTTACAACTCCTTTAGACCCCTTTCACACTGGGACGTAGGTGTTTTAGCACTAAAGCCTGTAAAGCGCCTCTCAAGCCACCCCAGTGTGAAAGCCTGAGTTCTTTCACACTGGAGCGGTGCAAGCAGGATCTTTGGTGCGGTGTGGGAGTGCTGTATACACCGCTCTCAAAACACCCTGACCAATAAAATGCCTGTGAAGCGCTTCGTCAGCGTCGCAACATGGGCGCTATTAACCCTTTTTTTCCAGGTCGCTAACGGGGGTTAAAATGACCCTGCTAGCGGCCGAAAAGCGCTGCTAATACTAGCGACACTTTACCGCTAACGCCTGCACAACCCCAGTGTGAAAAGGGGTCTTAAGGTTTGACATGTTGGCTATCTACAACCTCCACACTTATATTTTACCCATAACTTGGGTATTTTTACGTTACCTTTAGTGTATTTTTTACTGAAATGTTCCTAGACCTTTTGTGTTAATATCGTGTGATATAAAAAATTGGAACTACTACCATTTTATTCTCCAGGGTCTCTGCTTTCAGAAAATATATAATGTTTTGGGGGGTTTTATGTAATTTCCGGGTCTAAAATTATGATTTTGTAAGCATGTGTGCAAAATAATGCAAAAACAGCTCAGGCAGCGATAGGGCTAAGGAACTTCCTGCTTTGGCTGCCTTTGCTCTCTCCAGGCCAGCCAGGAGTCGGTAATGGAAGGCCGACCAGCAGCATAAAATGAACAGTCTTGTTGTGGGGGCCCATCCAGCGGCTGCTTATTAGATGGCGGCGTATCACAAGGCGGGAGATAATAGATGTGTCAAGTGATGCACTCCGGGGTCAGATGAGATCCAGCATGTATAAATAATGGATTTTTCCTCGCTGGGCCGCCAGCAGACTCCTTGCATTAATCTATTCTTCTTCTTTGTTCCAGGTTGAATAGAGCCAGCCAGACATATTTCTTCCCTATCCACCTGACTGATCAGCTCCTTCCCAGCGCCGTGTTTTATGCCACCATAGGGCCCCTCGTTATCTATGTGGCCATGCACCGGCTTATTATCAAGCCGTACCTCAAGGCACAGAAAGAGAAGTAAGTACATAGCAGCCATCCCACCAATAATTCAGCCAGACAGGCGCCGGGCGCGTCTCATGGATTGGGCGTTGATTCATCGGTTATTTGTTATCGAACCGGCCAAATCATTTTACGGGGAAGTGTTTTTTGTTTGTGTATCAACCAAGAAAACAAATGAGATTTGCAGATTTTAAATGACGGCCTGATCTGAAGGACAGGAAGGGGTCCAACGGTCTATTTTGTCAATAAATGTATCCAAATCCTTCAAGTGATTATAAAGGATCACATTTTTTTTTAAAGAAAAATAAGCAAATATGTCGCACCTACCTGCTCTAATGACTTTGCACAGTGCAGCCCTCTTTTTCTGCGGTCCCCTCCAGCGCTCCTAGCCCCCCTCACCCGCTAAGTGCCCTCCATAGCACGCCACTTGCTATGGGGGCACTCATGCGGGTTGGCTCTTTGTCTGCATAGACGCACAGAGCGCAGCTCAGCCCCGCCCCCTGCTCCCTCCTCACTGGCTGTGATTGACAGCAGCGGAAACCAGTCAGGAAGAAGATAGTGGAGAGCATTTGCTCTCGTACACAGTGCTGAATAAAGAGGCCCAGGTGAGTATAAGGGGGGCTGCATGCAGAAAGTGTGTTTCCAAACTTTTTAAACAGTTTACTGTCCTTCAGATTTTAGGAGGGCAAGTGGGATTAGAAAGTGGCTTGGTGGTCAGTGGGAGTCAAAAAATGACACTTGTGGTCAGTAGGAGGAGGAATAGTGCCCCAATTGTTTGTATAGGTGGAAGAAATGATCACTGACACCAGTGATGGGCCTCTGTTCCTCCCACTGGCACCAGTGATGGGCCTCTGTTCCTCCCACTGGCACCAGTGATGGGCCTCTGTTCCTCCCACTGGCACCAGTGATGGGCCTCTGTTCCTCCCACTGGCACCAGTGATGGGCCTCTGTTCCTCCCACTGGCACCAGTGATGGGCCTCTGTTCCTCCCACTGGCACCAGTGATGGGCCTCTGTTCCTCCCACTGGCACCAGTGATGGGCCTCTGTTCCTCCCACTGGCACCAGTGATGGGCCTCTGTTCCTCCCACTGGCACCAGTGATGGGCCTCTGTTCCTCCCACTGGCACCAGTGATGGGCCTCTGTTCCTCCCACTGGCACCAGTGATGGGCCTCTGTTCCTCCCACTGGCACCAGTGATGGGCCTCTGTTCCTCCCACTGGCACCAGTGATGGGCCTCTGTTCCTCCCACTGGCACCAGTGATGGGCCTCTGTTCCTCCCACTGGCACCAGTGATGGGCCTCTGTTCCTCCCACTGGCACCAGTGATGGGCCTCTGTTCCTCCCACTGGCACCAGTGATGGGCCTCTGTTCCTCCCACTGGCACCAGTGATGGGCCTCTGTTCCTCCCACTGGCACCAGTGATGGGCCTCTGTTCCTCCCACTGGCACCAGTGATGGGCCTCTGTTCCTCCCACTGGCACCAGTGATGGGCCTCTGTTCCTCCCACTGGCACCAGTGATGGGCCTCTGTTCCTCCCACTGGCACCAGTGATGGGCCTCCGTTCCTCCCACTGGCACCAGTGATGGGCCTCCGTTCCTCCCACTGGCACCAGTGATGGGCCTCCGTTCCTCCCACTGGCACCAGTGATGGGCCTCCGTTCCTCCCACTGGCACCAGTGATGGGCCTCCGTTCCTCCCACTGGCACCAGTGATGGGCCTCCGTTCCTCCCACTGGCACCAGTGATGGGCCTCCGTTCCTCCCACTGGCACCAGTGATGGGCCTCCGTTCCTCCCACTGGCACCAGTGATGGGCCTCCGTTCCTCCCACTGGCACCAGTGATGGGCCTCCGTTCCTCCCACTGGCACCAGTGATGGGCCTAGACCAAAAAACCCTGCAAATAAAACCTACATATGCAGAGGTTTAAAAAAATATCTGGAGGTTATCTGGAGCTGGGTTTAAAATGAGGCATGCCTTTTTGTTGTCTGGTTGTTGGAAGGATCTTGCTGTGCATCTTAGAATGATTCGCCGTGGGTGGCCGGATCTCCCGGGTAAAAGTCTCCTCGTGTTTATGTCTCAATACTTAGGGAGCTGGAGAAGCAGTGGGAAAGCTCGGCGTCGGATATATTACAGAAGAAGCAAGAGGCGGAGGCGGCCGTGAGTATGCCATTTGCATAATCCTTTTACTATGTAAATATTGAAGTGATAAAAAGCCAGGGGGAAGCGCAATAAAGAGAACCTGTCACCCGGGTACCTATTACTACTCTGTTGCTTTATTGCATAGCGCCCAGCGATTTTAAATACAACTCATTAATAGCTTTCATGTGTTTATAGAGGGGACTAAATCCTAAATGAAAACGGTTCTAAACTTGGTGTATAACCACCATTTATTTATATATCTGAGTGCGGAATTAATTAAGAGTACTTTATCTGTAGGTTCTGCATTACTGAGAGCAATACAATGGAGTAGATTATATGGAGGTTCAGCAGGAAAGAGTTAAAGACCATATCCAGGCAAAATTAGAACCCTCCCCCCCCCCCCTCCGAACCTCCCATCCCCTGCCCACCTATTCACATTTATTGATTATAAAAGAACCATTATAACCATTGTAAATCGTTTTCTGGACTTTGTTTACAAGTTTAAATCAGTATTTTTTGCTAGAAAATTACTTAGAACCCCGAAACACATTTTTTTTTTTTTTTTTGAGCAGAGACCCTAGGGAATAAAATGGCGATTGTTGCAATTTATATGTCGTTATGTCCCACGGTATTTGCGCAGTGTTTTTTTTTTTTTTTTCAAACACAATTTTTTGGGGGAAAAAAATAGAATTCATAAAAAAAATAAAAAAAATGAACCCCAGTTTTTTGTATAACGTGAAAGATGATGTTACACCAAGTAAATAGATACCGAACGTGTCATGCTATAAAATTGCACACGCTCGTGGAATCGCAACAAACTACAGTACTTAAAAAAAAAAACATGGGCAACATTTTAAACAGGTTGCCTCTCTAGAGTTACAGAGGAGGTCTAGTGATAGAATTATTGCTCTCGCTCGAATGTTCGCTGCGATACTTCACATGTGGTGTTCAAACACCGTTTACATATGCTTGTGCAACTTATGTATGCGTTCGCTTCTGCGCATGAGCACAGAGGGATAGGGGCGCTTTAAAATATATATATATAAGCCGAGTTTTTCAGCACAATTTTTTTTTTTTTTTTTTTTTTTTTTTTTTTTGCTGCTTCGGAAAGCATTCCAGCAACTCGTGAGAAAGCTGGCTGCAAAAAAAGGTACCAGGGTTATTGCTGATCTCTTCAGCTATAACCCCCGGTAAACCATTTGCAAGCCTTAATGTATATATACCTTTTGCAGGTCGACAAGTGGTTAATTACTGTTGTGATGAGCTATAGGGGGTTGGGCTTTCAGATTTTACCCTTTCACTGCCTGAGCTACTTTTGCATATTTGTGTTTTTTTTTTTTTTTTTTTTTAATGCACACCTTTTATAGAAAAATTTTTAGATTTAAAGATTTGGTAAAATCCTCAAAACTAATTTCTCTGAGTTCATTGATGGACACAGCGCTTCTCATTTTTGACCATAGGGTTATATACTCCTGTAAAGGAGTAGGTGGTGAGATATGGTCAAGAATCAGAAGAGCTGTGCCCATCAATGAACTCAGAGAAAGGGATTTTGCGGTGAATAACAAAAAATATCCCCTTATTTTTTGATAGTTTCATTTTTTTATGCCACATGATATTGGTTCAACTGTTTATCAAGCACAACATTTCAGTTAAAAATACACTGTAGTTTAAGTGATTGTAAACAATCACCTTGTAAAACAACCCATTCAGTTTAAAGTGTAAATTAAAGGCAAAACATTTTTGTATAGATATAATTAAAAAAAACATTCTAAATATCTTTTATTTATTTTTATAAGTAATCACATTCCCTCTGTTCTCAGTTGCATAAGAGCTAGAGGGAGGAGAAGCAGCAGTACACTGAGCTTCCCAGTGAATGGCTGTGCAGCAGAGGGTGGGGGGGGGGTGTTAAGACAAGTCTGATCGTTGGAGGAGAGAAAGGGGTAGTTCCCAGCATAGCTAGAGAACTGACCACAGTGTGCTCTCCTGTGTAGTGTGGTCAGTTTTAATGGGAAAGCAGAGGGACTGGCGGGAACACTAGAGATTTGACGCAAGGGAAGCAATACAAAGGGAACAGGAGACTTTCTGATACAAGTATATGGTACAGCAGACACATATCAGGAATTTGAAATGTTGTGGTAGAAAATGCTTTAAGTTTAGCACACAAAGGCAATAGATTACACAGGGGGTTTATTTGTTAAAATATAAAAGATAAGGTTGTGTCGAGTTAATAGATACCCAACATGTCAAGGCTGAAAATTGCTTGTGCCCTACTTCAGTACCCTGCATCTTCCATAGGTAACACTTTAAAAGCCCCTACAGGCCATCCGTTTAGAGGTAACTGTGATTAATGGGCCTAAAATGATGGTTCTCACTCCCCTGTGTACAATGATATGTGACGTGTAGTGCAATTGACATTTTGGTGCATAGATGCTGTTTTTTTTGTTTTGTTTTTTAACCAAACTTTATTTTTTAATAAGGAAGGGACAAAAGGTGATACTATTTGTGTTGTGACAGGTTCTCTATAATGAGGCATCCAGAGTTTTTTTTATATCCCTGATGTCTCATCTGCCCTCCATTGAAACTAATAGAAAAGTGACAGTTGAACCCGAAAGTGATGTTACTTTTTAGGGGAGATCAGCAAATGAACGTTTTCTGGTCTCCCTCCCCTCTAACCAGTGGCACCTGCCATGCTGGTCCCAGGTTCACAGAAAGGACAGCGGAGGCTGGAAAATATGGCAGAGGGGGCCTATGCGGGGGGACAAACATACTGTTGGCTTATCAGATTTGGACATGTGTGTAAAATGCCCCACTGCTGCTGATGTAAGCTGCTTGCAGCAAAATGGTTAAGGCCACTTCTCATCCAAATGTCTTTATATATACACCTAAGGCCATGGGGACACCTGTAAAAATGCTGGGTTCTGGTTCTTCCAATGAAGGGTACTGTTAATGCTACAGAATACAAAAACATTCTAGTCCAGGGGTCTCCTAACTGTCTAAACAGAGGGCCAGTTTACTGTCCTTCAGACTTCAGTGGGGCTAGACTGTGGCCAGTGGGAGAAGAAAAGGCCTTGGCATCCGTGGGAGTAGCCAATGTACCAGGCTTTGGAGTAAAAAAAAGTACAAAGCACCTTTGGTCAATAGGAGTGCCCCATCAATGATAGTGGGAGAAATGGTGCCCCAACATTGGTGTCCAAGGGAGGAAGGAGTAGTGACCCATCGTTTGGGGTCGGCGGAAGGAGTAGTGAGTGTGACCCATCGTTTGGGGTCGGCGGAAGGAGTAGTGACCCATCGTTTGGGGTCGGCGGAAGGAGTAGTGATCCATCGTTTGGGGTCGGCGGAAGGAGTAGTGACCCATCGTTTGGGGTCGGCGGAGGGAGTAGTGACCCATCGTTTGGGGTCGGCGGAGGGAGTAGTGACCCATCGTTTGGGGTCGGCGGAGGGAGTAGTGACCCATCGTTTGGGGTCGGCGGAGGGAGTAGTGACCCATCGTTTGGGGTCGGCGGAGGGAGTAGTGACCCATCGTTTGGGGTCGGCGGAGGGAGTAGTGACCCATCGTTTGGGGTCGGCGGAGGGAGTAGTGACCCATCGTTTGGGGTCGGCGGAGGGAGTAGTGACCCATCGTTTGGGGTCGGCGGAGGGAGTAGTGACCCATCGTTTGGGGTCGGCGGAGGGAGTAGTGACCCATCGTTTGGGGTCGGCGGAGGGAGTAGTGACCCATCGTTTGGGGTCGGCGGAGGGAGTAGTGACCCATCGTTTGGGGTCGGCGGAAGGAGTAGTGACCCATCGTTTGGGGTCGGCGGAAGGAGTAGTGAGTGTGACCCATCGTTTGGGGTCGGCGGAAGGAGTAGTGACCCATCGTTTGGGGTCGGCGGAAGGAGTAGTGACCCATCGTTTGGGGTCGGCGGAAGGAGTAGTGACCCATCGTTTGGGGTCGGCGGAAGGAGTAGTGACCCATCGTTTGGGGTCGGCGGAAGGAGTAGTGACCCCATGGTTGGGAGGTTAAGTGCCCCAAGAGCTGGATGAAGGCAAGCAAAGGGCCACATCTGGCCTGTGGGCGGCAGTTTAGAGATCACTGTTCTAGCCCATTTAACGCTTCCAACCTTGTAACAACAGTGTAGAGAAGGTTTTTTTTTTTTTGCATTGATAGGCCTACCACTGTCACATTTTCCTCTGCCATGCTTTCAACCCCCCAACTATCCACAGCATTTATCTACCTTTCCTTTCCCTCCCTTGCTGTTCTGTAATATTTATTTATAATTCTTACTTTGTTTCACTCAGGTACGTTTAATGCAGGAGTCTGTACGGAGGATAATTGAGGCTGAAGAATCTAAAATGGGTAAATCCAATATACATTTTATCCCCTCCTAAAACTGACCATAAACAGCCCAATCCTATACTGGGCTTGGGTGGGAATGGTTCAGGACTTGGCTGAGGCTCTGGCTCTTTATGTTGACTTGTTACACACAGGGAATTTCCTCTTTATTACATATTTATATAGTGTTGACAATTTATGCATCTATCGAACATTCACATTGATCCCTGTGTGAAGGAGCTTAGAATATCGGGTTCCTAGCTCACATGCATACGTACACGCATACCTAATGGGGCTAATTTAGACAGGAGTCAATTGACCTTCCAGTATGTATTTGGAGTACCAGGAGGAAATCCACGCATGCACAAGGAGAAAATGCAAACTCCAGACCGATGGGGTCCTGGTTGGGATTAGATGCCACTAGAGGTGCCAACCACTAAGCCACTGTGCTTGCCTACCTTTTTTAGTGATGCAGTGCAGCTCACCGCAGTGGAAGATATTGGGTTATTATGTGTTGCAGAGCAATCGGGGCTGGGACGAGGGGTGGACAGGAGGGGAAGTTGTCCCGGGCGCAGTGGATCAAAGGGGAAATAAATGAACGCAGGGTGGTACACCCGTTCTACAGCATGTATTAATAGTGTGGGAGGGGGTGCAATTGTGCATCCTTGCCCTGGGCACTGGATGAACCTGTCCTGGTGCTGAATGCAATGCCTGTGTGTTCCAAGCATAGAACCTGCTTGGCCCCCCATCTGTAGCCTGCTTGAGTGTCTGGCACCAGGTAAACAAAAGCCTCTTCCAGAGCCAGCCACATTCTACTGGAAGTATTCTGGCTGGCAATCAAACCAAGGACCCCAGTGCTTTGGAAAGTCTTTGTGCTGGAGTGTCCAAAGCTTATCCACTATCATTGACAAGAGGAGAGGAAGTAACTGGACCACCCTTGTGCCATCCCTGTCCAGGTGAATTGCCTGGTTAACACCGATACATCCGAGCACAGACAGAATATCTGCTAATCGGCTGTGGCCAATCACAGCACAGAGTTCTGTGCTTACAAACACAGAGCACAGAACAGCAATTTAGCCTTTTCTTCTCCCTGAAAGGGGAAAAAACACAGCCAGATCATGTGAATAAAAGCAGCACACAGACACTTGTTAGGCACACAGTTAACCCCTTGATTGCCCTTCTTTGCGCCCCCGTCACCCATCAGTGTCATTACTAGTGTACAGTATGATCACTGATTACTGTAAAAGTGTCACTAGCGATGTCAGTGTCCCTCCCAGCCAGTGTCGGTTAGCGCCTGATTGGCCGCTACAATATCACAGTCCCACTATAAATCGCTGATCACCGCCATTACTAGTATAGCGTCTATAGCTGTGTACATTCCAGTATATATCCCATGGTTTGTTGATGCTATAACTTTCACACATACCAATTAACCCCATTCACACCTAAGGGTACAACAAATGTTAATGCCCAAGCACAATTTTGCGTCTTTGACATGTGTTTGTAAAACCGTACATATCATCACAACTACGTTGTGTATCCAGGTGGATTATACCTTGGGTTTTTTTCAGGACAAATTGGGCTTTCTTTTGGTGGTAAATTGTAACGGATATCTCCTGATTTCTTTTTAACATAAAAAAAGAAAAAAACTGGCCCAAAATACCAAAAATGTTTTTAATTTTAACTGAATAATATTTATTTTACCACCAGAGTACAACCCAAAATAAATTCTCCTGATGATTGCAGCAATACCACTTATGTGTATGTAGCCCTTTCACACCTAGACCGCCCTGCAGTCGCGGTAAAGTGCAGCTCATTTCAGTGGCGCTGCAGCGCCACTTTGCATGCGGGAGCGGGCGCTTTTAACCCCAAAGAAGGGGTTAACAAGGGGTTAAAAGCGCTGCCAAAGCTCTTAATTTCAATGGGCAGGGTGTTTTGGGAGCGGTGTATGCACCGCTCCCAAACTGCCCCATTGATGCTGCTTGCAGGACTTTTTTTTCCCATCCCGCAAGCGCACCGCCCCAGTGTGAAAGCACTCGGGCTTTGACTCTGGGGAGGAATGAGAGACGCTTTTCAGGTGCTATTTTTAGCGCAAAAACACCTCAAAAGCACCTCAGTGTGAAAGGGGTCTTGGTTGTTTTGTACCCGATTTTTATTTTATTTTTTTAAGTGGGACTGCTACATTGCGGCGGATAGATCGGACACTTTTGACACTTTTTTGGGACCACTGATTACTGTATAAATGTCACTGGCAGGGAAGGGGTTAACACTAGGGGGCGATCAAGGGGTTAAGTGTTCCCTAGGGAGGTGTTTCTAACTGGGGGGGGGGGGACTGACTGGGAGTACAGAGAGATCACTGTTCCTGATCACTAGGAACAGCAGATATCTCTACTGCTGTCAGAACATGGATTTGTTTGTTTACATTGACAGATCCCCATTCTGGCTCTCTGTGGAGGGATCACATGTGACCGGCGGACATTGCGGCCACCAGCCACGCGCATCAGCTCCCCCACCACGCAGCGGGTGCGCCTGCTATAGCTGTTAAAGGAACAGACGTACAGCTACAGTGATTCGCAGGAACGAGCTGACCTGCCGCAGTATAATAATGGCGGCTGGTCGGCAAGCACACATAGGTTGGACTTGTGTCTTTTTTCAACCTCACCTACTATGTAATAAAACCTGGAAGCTGATGGGGTTCTATGCAGAGTTGCACCAGATTTTGCAGTCTCCATCTTTAGTAAATAACCCCCTTTTATGTATCTTCCTATTCATTCAGAAGAGGCAGTAAACACAGGGGGAAGCTCACAGTGACTGATCACTGTGATGGCCAATCAGAGACTATTATCACAGCGATCAGGTGACCCAGAACCGACAGTCCCATGTCCATGTTCTAGAGGTAAATGCATACGGCTCTGTCTCTAGTTCTTCAATGGCAATGGGCCAAACATGTCGCCCATCAGCCACAGTGTAGCCATTCTGTATTCATCCTCAGATTTAGTTTGCCGCACTATGAAGCCACCATCCCCTTGTAAGTTGTCCGCTGAGTTTAGATGACAGGTCCACTTTAAATAAAGAAAAAAGAAAAGCATTCCTGCAGAACAATCGCTGCATTATTGTATATTTTTTTTTTACAAAAGTTATTCCATTGTGTGTGTTCCAGGACTAATCATATTAAACGCCTGGTACGGTAAATTTGTTACGGATAATAGCCGGAGGAACGAGAGAGTGAAGGTGATCGATGTGACCGTCCCTTTGCAGTGTTTGGTGAAAGACTCAAAGTTAATCCTCACAGAAGCTTCAAAGGTGAGCGGACCGAGACCCCAATTCTACCCCCCGGGGGGCTATTGAAGACCCGGTGTCTGATCTTTAGATTACGAGGAGTGAATGAGCACATCCTGGCCAGTGTGAAACGTGTTCGTGTGGTCGTTCTGGGTTCACACACTGCGGTATCTTTGTTCTCACACCTCAAAAAACAGCATTATTGTGTTAAGACCTGGTTCACACCTATGCATTTTCTATGTGCGTTTTCAGTTTTGCAGAAACCCACTACAGTCCATATAACATGGTTTCCTATGGATGTAGTTCACATCTGTGCAATTTATGGAAAGGGCCAGGGACTTTTTTCTTGTTTTTGGTTCCATAGACTTCAAAAATGTATATTGAAAAACGCAAAATGCACCTGGAATATGCAAACTGCAACCTGCATAGGTGTGAACCAGGCCTAAACCCCAAGTGATACTTTTATTTGAGCACATGTCTCTTTAATTGATATCTTTTAATATCTTTATGGATCTCTGGGAGGATAGTTGGTTATATGTTACCGTTCTGGAGCTCTGATGCTGGATCTTCTGGTCTCAGCTCCTACAGCTGCAGTGTTGCATTCTAAACTCACAAAATACAAAGGCTTCTGTAAATGGGCAGCAGAGGGGAGGGACGGGCAGAGCTGCTGTATATGAGAAGACAGCTCTCTCCTCCTAAAGCCCCGGAATGTAGCAATAGCTATCCTCCCGGAGCTCCAGCTACAGAGTCGCATGCTGCCGTCACTGTCCCTGCATTTTTCTGGAACCCTTAAAAGCTGAACTCCAGGAATTCAGCCACTTTGTTAAATGTGCAGACATAGTATGAGATAAGCCCAACAAGGTGAATGCCACCTTGTGAGCTTATGTCTTTTAATTACATCTGACGGTATTTGGAGCTCCGGGAGGACAGCTTTCGCTACATTCCAGGGCTTTGAGAGGAGAGAGCCATCTCTCACACACCGCACCTCTGCCCACCCCTCCCCTCTGCTGCTCATTTACAGAAGCCTTTGTATTTTGTGAGTTTACAATGCAACTCTGCATGTGCAGACTTACTATGAGTTAAATCCAACGAGGCGCATGCAGACTCCAGGACATGTCCCCTTAGTTTTACATTTGACAGTTGTATGGATCTCCAGCAGGATTGCTATAGGTACAGTTCCGGAGCTCTGATGCAGAGCCTTCTGGTCTCGGCTCCTTCAGCTGCAGAGTTACATGCTGCTGCTGTGCCTGCCCCTTCCCTCCACCTGCCCAATCACAGAGCATGCTGTATTATATGAACCCACAAAATACAAATCTGTAAATGGACAGCAGATGGTAGGGGCGGGTTTATTTGCTGTATGTGAGAAGACGACTCTCCTATCAGAGCCCTGAAGTGTAGCTTTCCTCCCGGACCTCCAAAAGCTGTCAGTTGTAAATAAAAAGAGATAAGTTCACAAGGTGGCATGCACCTTGTTGGGCCCAACTCATAGAATGCCCATTGATTTTACAAAGGGGCTGCAGATCAGATTTAAAATGTAGTTAAAGCCCAACCTTTTTGTATAGGAGTAGTGAAGCTGTCTGTGTTTTGTGTTTTTTTTTTTTTTTTTTTTTTGGGGGGGTGATTTCCCCCGCACTTCCTCTTTCCTGAACAGAATAGGAAGTGAGAGAAAATCTCTCCTAGGTGATGGAAATCCTCTAAGTTGTCACCACAACAAGTGTCTTCATTGGATTGAAGATTTCTTATCTGTTCCTGTTCTGGAGACAACTCAAATTCAGGATTCAGCCATCACTTTCAACCCCAGTGACAATGGTTACTAGAACAGCGTAGGGTGAGAGAGCACGGTTGAATTTCCTTAGCTGGGACACCGCAATAGAAAAAAGTCTCTCCATTCTGTGCTTGGGAGCTGAAGCTGAACTCCGGGCACAAAGAAATTTTATTTAAATAAATTCCTCAATAGCCACAAATTATGTAAATCCACTTTGTTTAGATCAAATGTTTTTTCTTTTTCGTACATCACGGGACACAGAGCGACTTAGTCATTACTAATGGGTTATATAGATTACCTTCAGGTGTTGGCACTGGCCAATTCCAAACCGGAAGTACCCTCCCCTATATAAGCCCCTCCCACCCGGGAGCACCTCAGTTTTTTGCCAGTGTCTAAGGTGTTGGCCAAAGAGTAACATGTGTTTTCACTGGGCTTGCGTACAGGTTCTTTTGGGCCTTAGTAAGCTGTTCCGGATCCCACCAAAAAAGCTTCATAGCTAAACGGTCGGTACCCGGGCCTTGCAGCAGAAGAGCAAGGTTTTGCCTGTAATGCTTCTCTTAGGAGGGCTGGACCCTGGGATCCAGAGCTCTGGTCATACCCACGACCAAGATGTTGTCTGTGCAGGGTGCTATACAGGTTCAGGGGAGTGGAATCCTTGGGAACCCGGTCCCTGAAGGTTTAATTACAATGCCTGCCGTGATAGGTGAAGTTTGGACTTCTGTGGACCAAACAAAGTCCTGCGGCGGGGATCAGGTAAGTGGGGGCCCCCAGGAACTTGGTTCTATTGGGGGACCCCCAAGCCTAATTTGTCTTTCTGTCTGTTACCTAACGGTATTCCCGCTAAATATCTGTGTTTGCCTATAACTACTGAAAATGTAAAATTTTAATAGTAGTCAAGAAAAAAAAAACAGGGACCGCGGTACCTGTGTTAAACCACTAGAGGCCGCTGTAGTCCATTTTTCTTGTCATGTGGATCTTTGGTTTTCTCAAGTCAAAAGATCCAGGCAGCTGGTAAGTTTCTCTGTGGGAATCCACTTCCTCTGCCCTGTTGCTGCGCTCATCCACCGCACAGGCCCTCCGGCAAAAAGGGCCCTGGCTCCTAGTCCCCTGTTTGATTTCGAAAAGGGCGCCAATGGCGCACGGGCGCGTGCACGCGCCTCCTATGAAAAAAAGGGGCGGGGCGGGTGGATGACGCTCGATGCGCGCCGCGGCGCTTCTGCGCATGTGCGGGCGTCCCAGCATGGTTAAAAGACACAGTACAAGTGTCAGCTGCATGCAAACAGAGCTAGCAACAAACAGTGGCACACAGAGGCGGTTGATGCAGGCATCCCCATAGAAAGGCACTTTAGTGGACACCAGCTGGTATATAGCAGCACCTGTGTTAGACTATTACCAGCAAAAATTGGTGTATGACGACGGGAATACCTCAGCTTTGTGCTTAAAGGATATGTCGTCCAGACGCTCCGGAAATAGATCTTCCAGGAAGCCAAAGGGGTCTCCATCAGGCTCTGAGGATATTGGGCATGCTTGTACTGCACCAATCTCCCCTGAGAATTCAGAGGTCAGTAGCCGTAGAAACCCCGCAGGAATGCCTGGTGCTGCGGCTGTCCCCAGTCCACCTGCTCCTGTATATATAACAGAGGAGGTTTTATCCTCAACTCTGGGAGGATTGGAAGAGAGATTAACAGCATTGATCGCTGCTTCCCTGTCTCAGGAAAAGCGCGTCCGATCTCCGTCTCCTCCTTCAGAGTGCCTGTTAGTGGAGGAACAGCCCCACACAGAGATCGACCTACCTGAAGGGGATCAGGATGAGGTTGATTCAGTTATGGAGGAATCAACAGTGGAAGAACCTTTCTCAGCTTCTCAGGCTGAAAGATTATGGGTTCAGTCTCTGACTAATATGGTCCGATCAGCATTTAAAATGCCTCTGGCGGAACCACCATCCACTACGGTTTCCTCGCTGGGGTCGCTAAAAGCTCCCCAGGCTGTCTGTTCCTTCCCAATCCACCCTTTATTAGAAGGGCTTATTTACCAGGATTGGGAGCATCCTGATAAAATATTTGCTCCCTCCAAGAGATTTCCGGTGATCTATCCCATGGAGGATAAGTTCATAAGAAAATGGAGGGTCCCTACAGTGGACGCAGCCATCTCTTCTGTTAACAAATCACTGACATGTCCAGTAGATAATGTTCCAATGTTCAAAGACCCAATAGATAAAAAATTGGAGTCTTTACTAAAATCTGCTTTCTCTACAGCAAGTATGGTGACACAACCTGCGGTAGCAGCGATTGGAGTCTGCCAAGCAGTGAAAGATCAGTTGAACAGATCAGCAGGCTCTTGCCCTAGCTGACCTGCCTAGAGCCTTGTGTTTTGCGGTGGACGCCATAAAGGATACAATCCAACAGGCCTCCCGCTTTACGCTGTCTATAGTACATATGCGTAGGCTTCTGTGGCTCAAAAACTGGTCTGCTGAAGCTCCCTGTAAAAAACTGCTGGTTAGCTTCCCATTTCATGGAGAACGCTTATTTGGAGAAGATCTGGACAAATATATCCAGAAAATTTCTGCCGGTAAAAGTTCACTCTTACCGGTTAAGAACAAGGGTAGAAGTCCTTCTTTTAAGAGGCCTACTTCTCCAGTCCCGGGCACATCGGCTGTGAAGCAGTTCCGACGGCCTCCGCGGTCAAATTCAGGGGGCAGAAATCAGGGACAATCACAGGGTAACAAGAAGCCCTGGATCAAGAGAGGTACAAAACCTCCCCCCAAGGCATGAAGCGTTGCCCCCACTCAATCGGGTGGGGGGAAGACTTCAGTTGTTCACAGAGACCTGGCGGGACACCATCAGAGACAGATGGGTGCTCTCCGCAGTAAGTCTGGGATACAAGCTGGAGTTAAAAGGCACTCCTCCTGCCCAATTTATGAGGTCAAACGTGCCAAGAGATCCCCAAAAGAGAGGATCCCTCCTTCTGGCACTAGAACAACTATTGCTCCAAGGTGTAATCATGAAGGTTCCCCTGGAAGAAAGCGGATTCGGGTTTTACTCGAACCTTTTCACAGTCCCCAAACCAAATGGGGACGTGAGGCCCATATTAAATCTAAAAGGGCTAAACAAGTTCCTAAATATCAGGACTTTTCGGATGGAGTCGATCCGATCGGTGGCCACCGCCCTACAAGGGCAGGAATGGCTAGCCTCGATCGACATAAAGGATGCTTATCTGCATATTCCCATCTTTCCGGCCCACCAGAAATTTCTACGCTTTGCAGTAGAAGGGCGCCATTTTCAGTTCAGAGCCTTACCTTTCGGTCTGGCCACAGCACCACGAGTGTTCACAAAAATTCTGGCCCCATTATTGGCCAATCTAAGAACACAGGGTGTAACGATAATGGCATATCTAGACGACCTGCTACTAATAGACCACTCAGTGGAAAAGCTGGAAGTAGCTATTCACAAGACAATCGAGTATCTGGAATATCACGGTTGGATTATCAACCGGGACAAGTCAGCTCTAAGACCAGTCAAAAGTCTGGAATACTTAGGGCTAAGGCTGGATTCAAATCAGAGAAAGATTTTCTTACCTCCAGAGAAGGTGTCGTCTTTTAAAGATTTGACCCACTTAGTGGGTACAAAAAGAAAACCATCCATACGCCTCTGCATGAGGCTGCTGGGAAAGATGGTGGCTTCATTCGAAGCGGTACCCTACGGTCAATTCCATTCAAGGAATTTGCAAAGGGCCATACTGTCAGCCTGGAACAAAAAAGTTCAGGCTTTAGACTTACCAATGTCCCTGTCCCCTTCCGTTCGCAAGAGCCTCCATTGGTGGTTGGTGCCCCAGAATCTGGAAAGAGGGAAACCCTTCAGTCCGGTTTCTTGGAAGGTGGTCGCTACAGATGCCAGCCTCATAGGCTGGGGGGCAGTACTGGAGCAATGGTCTCTCCAGGGCAAGTGGTCAGAAGCAGAAAAGGCCCTGCCCATCAATCTCTTAGAGATACGAGCAGCCCGGTATGCCCTAGTAGCATGGACATCCAAACTCCAAGGGTCCCCTGTCAGAATTCAATCAGACAATGCCACGGCAGTGGCATATATCAATCACCAGGGTGGCACCAAGAGTCGTGCAGCCCAGAGGGAAGCAAATTGCATCCTGGAGTGGGCAGAAAAATATGTCCCAGCCATATCCGCGGTTTTCATCCCAGGAGTGGAAAATTGGAGAGCGGACTTTCTAAGTCGCCAACAATTATGCCCGGGGGAATGGTCTCTTCACCCCGAGGTTTTCCAGGCAATATGCCAGCGGTGGGGAACACCGGATGTAGATCTGCTAGCATCCAGATTCAACGCAAAGGTGGACAGATTTGTGTCTCGCACAAGGGATCCCCTAGCTTGCGGCTCGGATGCCCTAGTGTTCCCTTGGGATCAGTTCGAGCTGATATATGCATTCCCACCGCCACAATTGTTACCGCGATTACTCCGCAGAATCAGGGTAGAAAAGAAACCAGTGATTCTGGTGGCTCCAGCGTGGCCCCGAAGGGCATGGTACGCGGAGATTGTAAAAATGTCAGTGAGGAGTCCTTGGACCCTCCCACATCGTCCGGACCTGCTGTCGCAGGGACCGATATACCACCCTTCCTTACCAGCCCTAGGTTTGACGGCCTGGCTATTGAAGCCCACATTCTGAAAAAGAGAGGGCTCTCTAATTCTGTGGTATCTACCATGATCAATGCCAGGAAACCGGTATCCAGGCAGATCTATTATAGGATCTGGAAAGCGTACATTACGTGGTGTGAGGCCAGGAAATGGCATCCACGTAAGTACGCGATAGGGAGGATTTTGGACTTCCTACAGTGGGCTGTAGATAGGAAGCTTGCCTTGAGTACTATCAAGGGTCAGATTTCGGCCTTGTCAATATTTTTTCAAAGGCCCTTGGCTTCGCATTCACTAGTCAAAGCCTTTATACAAGCAGTGATGCGTATTAGCCCTCCGGTTAGTATTCCCATATGTCCTTGGGACTTAAACCTGGTTCTGTCGGTTCTACAGAAACAACCGTTTGAACCATTACAACACATTTCCTTGGTTCTTCTCACCAGGAAATTGATTTTCTTAGTAGCCGTTTGTTCGGCTAAAAGAGTATCGGAATTAGCCGCCTTGTCCTGTAAGGAGCCATATCTGGTTGTCCATAAGGACAGAGTAGTATTACGTCCTCATCCAGCCTTTCTTCCTAAGGTGGTATCGAGGTTTCATTTGAACCAAGATGTGGTTCTTCCTTCTTTTTTCCCCAAACCTAGCTCGGTAGAGGAAAAGTTATTACATTCTTTGGATGTAGTAAGAGCAGTTAAAGCTTATCTAAAAGCCACTGCTCAGATTCGCAGAACGGATTCTTTATTTGTTCTGCCGGAAGGCCCCAGAAAGGGTCAGGCAGCATCAAAATCTACTTTAGCCAAGTGGATTCGACAGGTCATAATACAAGCCTATGGCTTGGGAAAGAGACCGCCTCCGTTCAAAGTTAGAGCGCACTCCACGAGAGCAGTTGGAACTTCATGGGCAGTGCATCACCAGGCCTCCCTGGCTCAAGTATGTAAGGCCGCAACATGGTCTTCGGTACACACGTTTACTAGGTTCTACCAGGTAGACGTTAGAAGTCAGGAGGATGTCGCCTTTGGGCGCAGTGTGTTGCAGGCCGCAAAAGATCCTCATGCCTGATGGCGCCCAGCTTATGTATCCCTCCCCTCATTTGGCATTGCTTTGGGACGTCCCATTAGTAATGACTAAGTCGCTCTGTGTCCCGTGATGTACGAAAAAGAAAAAGGGATTTTTATAACAGCTTACCTGTAAAATCCTTTTCTTGGAGTACCTCACGGGACACAGAGCTCCCACCCCTCTTTTTGGGACACTTATTGCTTGGCTACAAAACTGAGGTGCTCCCGGGTGGGAGGGGCTTATATAGGGGAGGGTACTTCCGGTTTGGAATTGGCCAGTGCCAACACCTGAAGGTAATCTATATAACCCATTAGTAATGACTAAGTCGCTCTGTGTCCCGTGATGTACTCCAAGAAAAGGATTTTACAGGTAAGCTGTTATAAAAATCCCTTTTTCATAAACAGTTGTTACCTTGTAACGGTGACAGTGACATCATCACTGTGCTGTACATGGAGCAGAGCTGTGGAAGGGACCCAGCAGGCCCCACCCACTACAGGCTGTCTACAAAAAAGCTGCAGTAAGGGGGCGGAGACCAGACCAGTCCCCCCTGCACAAGGAGAGAGCGCAGCAATCGGTCTTTATTGCAGGAAGTCTCAAACTTGATTACTGCTCAGATCTGGAAGAAATACACAAAGATCACCGAGATTCAGGAAGAATACACATGACAGATGGATTTAGAGTATAAATGCTTATCCTGGAGTTGAGAGTTAAAGGAAAACCTGTGCTATTTTCCAGCCAAAGGATTAGCCTACTCAGGGGCTATAGACTCTTCATGTTAGAGCAATGATTGGCCCACTCAATAATGAGAGGTATAGCTAAATTTGGGTATTCCAAAACAAAGGAAAAAAGAAATGTCCCTAAAATTATGTTGCAAACGTCCATGCACTGGAATAATAGGAATTTTCCACCAAAGGATCTTTTAAAAAAGTGTCAAAACAGACAAGGAACCTCCACAAGATGGTCAAAAATGCAGACTACGGATTACAAAAATGCAAATACAAATGACCCAAAAATAGAGAAGTCTTCTAATGACCCAGTTGCTTCTATAAATCTTCCCTTCCAGCCAAACAGCCACACATGCTCAGAAAGAAACACAAGGGCAGATGCTCCACATAGTGTAAAATCTCACATAAGCTTTTATTTACATATGTATTGCACTTACAGGCATCACATTATATGTCACACATTGGAAAAACGTGTTTTTTGTCTGGCTGGCACATAGACTTCCGGGTCACTTCCAGTTGCATAATGTCCGCATTCGGCTGTTCCCTACGCGTTTAGTCACACGTGTCATCTTCTGGGGCATGGGCCCCCATGCTGTTATATGGATAAGTCACATGCCAGGTGGGCCCTCTGGCTCCCAGAGTAGTAGGGGAGCAAAGGAAAGGAAAGGTCAATATATCCTGTTGGGAGTGGCCTGGGTTTTACTTTGCTCATTCATGCAAAGCCCGGGTTGGTTTTAAATGTCTTTCTCAGAACGCCCAGATTTCGAATAGTAATGGGTATTTACCACTTCCCGCCTGCCATATAACAGAATGACGTGCGCAAAGTAGTCAAGTTATCCTTACTGGACGTCATATGAGGTCCAGCAGGATAAGCCTCGTTCATGCGCCTGCGGGGGCCGCAGTGCGCGATCGTGGTGTGTCACTCTGACACACCGCAACTCTGATCGTGGTAAAGAGCCTATGACATAGGCTCTTTTCCATGTGATCAGCTGTGACCAATCACAGCGTGTAACCAGTAAGTGCCAGTAAACATCTTTCCTCGGTTCGTGCTGACAGGAGAGCCGATCGGCGGCTCTCCTGCCAGAGGGGTGGGGATCTGCGCTGATAATCCGTGCATTGATTATCAGCTCAGCCCCCATCAGAGGTGCCCACCACATCTGCCAATTGCTGCCGATCAGCTGCCACCAAAGTGCCAATCGGTGCCCACCTGTCAGTGCCCTTCACAGATGCCAATCAGTGCCCATCAGTAATGCCTGTCGGTACCATCTCATCAGTGCTGCCAGTCAGTGCCGCCTGTTAGTGCCCATCAGTTCTACATATTGGTGGCTCCACATCAGTGCTCATCAGTGCCCGTCAGTGAAGGAGAAAACAACATTTTATAACCGAAACAAAGGAAAACTTTTTTAGTTTGTTTAGCAAAAAATAAAAACCCCAGAGGTGATCAAATGCCAAAAGAAAGCTCTATTTGTGGGAAGAAAATTATAAAAAAATTAGTTTGAGTACAGCGTTGTATGACCGGACAATTGTCAAGGGGGGAAAGTGCCCGGTACTGCCTAGTGTCATTATTTCAGAACATTTTTTATTTTATTTTTGTACCAATTTGCAATTTTATTTAGGTATTTATCAGTTTTTGCATATGATTTCTGAATGACCGTATGCATGTCACTCTCAGGCTGGACTGCCCGGTTTCTATGACCCGTGTGTTGGGGAAGATAAAAGCTTGAAGATCCTCTACCAGTTCAGAGGAGCGCTCCATCAAGTCATGTCTGCAGACAATGAGTCACTTAGGATACCAAAGCAATGTGAGTCTTCTTTAAATATAACATTTCCCAGCAAGCCTGAGGCCAGGGCAACTTCCTAGATGTTTATAGACTCTTATGTAGAGAAGTAGAAATGCTGTGTGGGAATATGTTAATATCTACAGTAATCCCATTAAAGAACATTCAGGGGTTCAGAGGGAAATAAAAACTAGTGCAGTTTGCACGCCCATTTGACAAGGGGGTCCGTATAGAACAGCGCTCCAGTGCCCCACCAGATCAGACCTAGGGTATGCTATGGGATGGAAGATGTCAGCAGACACCTCACATACCTCTCTGCCAATTGAGTAATTGCACAGCTTTCCTCCTCCCTGCTCTCAGCTGAGCAAGGAGGGGGGGGGGCTTGGCAGGCAGAGGGATGAAGCGTGCAGCTCCAGCGGAACTACTCTCTGTGCTGGGTCTGGTGCAGAAACTGCATAGGACATGGGCTTGTACCCTTTTGTTAATTTAGAGTAAGGCCCCACTGGGGTCGGGGCGGCGTCGACGGTAAAGTGCCGCTATTTCTAGCGGCGCTTTACCGTCAATTTCGCAGCGCTATTCGGCCACTAGTGGGCGCTTTTACCCCCGCTAACGGCCGAGAAAGGGTTAAAACCACTGCAAAGCGCGAGAGACAGCAGCGGCTGGCGCTATTTTTAGCGTTATATCGCCTGAAAAATGACCCAGTGTGAAAGGGGTCCAAGATCTGCTTAATTTTCTCAGCTTCGAAAAGTGCTGAAGGTGTAAAGACTGCATCTCTGTTTATTCTTTTGAGCCCTGATGAAGGTGAGTGGGATCTGGTAGCCCCCCAAAACAAGTTGCTTTTGTAATCCTCGCGTTCTTTCGTTATATTTGTCCTGTATTTACCTGAGGGGCCCTGGAGAAGCCCCTTTTTGTGAAAAAAAAAAAAAGAGCAACTGCCGTACCAAAGTCATCGTACTCTACAAAAGAGCACACAGGAGGGCGCAAACGCCTAGTACGTTACTGAAGATTTATTGTGCAGCAAAATGAATACGTACAAAGGTAAAGGATATATAAGTGTTGGAAAATGCCAAACACAATCCAGTGCGGGAATCTCCTAGCCCAACCCACAATTCCACTGCACTAGTGATCTGACGTGGTTCAGGGGGATACCCCCCTTCTTCAGAGGTTTTTCATTTTGAAAAAGGGGGTTCACCCCTGAAACCTGTCAGCTTGCCAGCGCAGTGGTATTGTGCATCAAGCTACACTATTCCCCACACTGGATTGTGTTTGGTGTTGTGTTTAAAAATGCAGCAAAATGAATACTCGCAAAGATAGAAGATATATATATATATATATATATATATATATATGCGTTGTATTATGCAAACACAGTCCAATGCTTGAATTGCATAGCCTTATACACAATACCACTGTGCTAGCAAGCCGACGGGTTTCAGGTTATGCACCCCCTTCAGAGGATTTTAGCTCTGAAGGAGGAGGTGCGTCCCCCGAAACCTGTCAGCTTTGCCAGTACAGTGGTATTGTGCATCAGGCTATGTGATTCCCACACTGGATTGTGTTTGGTGTTTATACAACGCTTATATACCCTTACATTTTGTGAGTATTCGTTTTGCTGCATTTTTAAACACAAATCTTTGGTAATGCATTAGGCGTTTGAGCGACCTGTGTGCTCTTGTACAGTTATTTACTTGATTCCCCTATCTGAGGAAGGATGCACTGGAGAAAGCATACCCAAAGCATGTTTACGCGTTGCCACTGGCAGTCCGCTGTACATTGAGACCCTATAGCAGATCTCTAAGCCTTGGAAGTAATTGTGTTTTTTTTTTGTGCTCATTGTTCCCTACCGTATGGACTTTTCCTCACACTAAAGAAATAACCCAATTCTTTTTTTATTGCATCCTTCTCACACTTTCACTGGGGTAAAATATTAGGACCGGCCACGGTGCCTCAGCTGTGTGGCGGGCATATGCCACGTTCAGTGAGACAACTACCAGTCCCACCATCACCATGCACCAGTCCAGTCATTGTGTCCTTTCTTCTATTTCAGCTCACAAGATTGATGTGGATGGCTAGCCTTTTCCAGAAATCCATCAGAGACATGGGGCTCAAAGCTGTGCCAGGCCGGAAACGTTCCCAGGATTCTTTTCACCGGAGTCTGACTGTTCCAATAGATTTTTTTTCATTTTTTTTTTTTTTTATGGTTATACATATTAAAAGGATTTCAGGATATAATATATCTTAATGATATGCATATAAAGTGACTTGTTTTTACCATGGCCATATTACGTCTTGATCTATGGACAGAGTGACGCGTCACCTTTTGGGTTTGGTTTGTCCGTCTTTACCATTTTAGCCATATATGACCTTGTCTCCCATTTTTTTACCTTTCCTGGGTTGGGGCTGGAAAGCACTGAACAAGGAATGTCCCCGATAACCCATCGGAATTATCCGTGAGCCCTTGTCATTTTGGGTCACCCAGCTTACTGCAGGTTTGCTGGTTTTCCTGGTTCCCTATGTGTATTATAGAAACATGTTGGGGTCTCCGCAATCGAATGGAGTGAAAGGGATAGATGGTAAAGTGAACCTTTGTTCATTTGCATTCCCACTGGGGCAATTTTGCCTTTGCGCTGGTGAAAGGTGCTAACCAGGACAGGATACCAGAGGAGATCCCTGAGCAATAAAAACAATATTCCTTTTTTTTTTGTACAGTGGTAAAGGGTTAGAACCTGTGTGAGGTTTTTATTGCTGTCTGTGTTGTGATGGGGAGATCACAGAGAAAGGAAATTAAAGAGCTCCTTGTAGTTGTTGTAAACAATCACCTTGTAAAACAACCCATTCAGTTTAAAATGGAAATGAAAGGCAAAATATTTTTTGTTCCCTTTTTTTCTAATTTTTTTTTATCACATTTCCTCTGTTCTCAGCTGCATACGAGCTGCAGGGAGGAGCAGCAACAGCACACTGAGCTCCCCCAGTGATTAGCTGTGCAGTGGGGGCGTGTTATGACAAGTCTGATCATTGGAGGAGAGCAGGCTGAGTTCCCAGCATAGCTAAGGACCATGCTGTGCTCTCCTGCTTAGTGTGGTCAGTTTTTAATAGGAAAGCAGAGAGACCAGCAGGAACACCAGGGATTTCACACAAAGGAACCAATAGAAAGAGAACAGAATACTTTTTAATACAAGTACATGGTACAGTGGACACATATCAGGAATATGAAGTGTTGGAGGTAACAAACACGTTAAAAGGAGATTATATTTTCTATTGCCCCTCTCCTCAACTTGCTAATGAAATTGGTAAATAAAACATTCCTGTTTTCATTATACCCGGTGATGTAATCACTGGATCTCTATGCTTCTCTATGCAATGCAGATCATAGCTGGTGGGTGTTGCTGGTAGGGTGCTGTGCATAGCCCCCTTGTGATCATGTGATGCTGACTCTCTAGTGCTAAAAGAACTGATACCCAATGAATGAAAGGGGCGGGCCAGGGATGGTAAGGCTGGGTGGGAAAGGGCTAGATCAGGGGTCTCCTGGGAGGAATAGTGCCCCTTGTTGGTATCAGTGGGAGAAATAGTGCCCCATCATTTGGTTTTAATGGGAGGTATAGTGCCCCTTGTTGGTATCAGTGGGAGGAATAGTACCCCACCATTGGTTTTAATAGGAGGAATAGTGCCCCGTTGATGCTGTCAGTTGCCCCATCATTGGTGTTCGTTGGAGTAGTGCTCCAAGGGCCAGATAAAGACAAGCAAAGGGCCACTGCTGGCCCTCAGGCCACAGTTTGGAGACCACTGATGCTGTGCTGGGATCTGCGGTCCTGTTGCCTGGTCTGGATGTTTCCTCCCTCACGTTCCTGATCCACGATTTGTATTCCTCTGCTTCTGCTTGCCCGGGTTTCCACATTTTGTCCCCCCGGCCCACAGTTTGCAGACCTCTTGGTTTAGATCATGGGTCTCCAAACAAAGGGCCAGTCTACAGCCCTTCAGACTTTAGGGGGGGCCAGACTAGGGCCATTGGGAGTAGAAAATGTCCAGTGGGAATAAATAATACCATATCTTTGGTGTCAGTTGGAGGAATAGTGCCTCAATGGTGTCAGCAACAAGAATTATGCCCCTTAGGAGTCGCATGGAATAGTGCCCCAAGGGCCGCATTAAGGCAAGCAAAGGGCCGCATCTGGCCCCATGGCCACAGGTTTTTTATTGGAAAAATTAAAAGAGAAAAAATCATATTCTCATGTTTTATCTCTTTAAAAAGTACAGATATTTGATCTGACAGAAATCTAGTAAGCTTCTAACTTCCTGTTTGGGTGACAACAGAGGATCTTCTGCACTGAAATCCCAACCAGTTTTGTCAGTTCTTCCTGCTGGAACACAGACCCCCGTCTATCCCTCCCCCTCTGCACATGTTTTCATTGGTCTCTCTCACTGACACACAATAATGCTGCCTGGACTGCTAAGAGACTTCCCTCACACTGTGTGTATGGAAAAGGATCTTGGGAGATGTAGTTCTGGGGGGGTGCTTAAACCAATAGGGGCTGAGCTCTTAGTAAGCTGTTCCTATTTTGCAATCCTGGTGATGACATCACAGGGGGTAATAGAAGCCGTTTCTTAGAACAGGAACAAGATAAAGGAAAATAAAATGCTGAGAAATGATCTAGAGAGGTTTAAGCATAACCGATAGAGGTAGCACAGGCCCTTCTGTACAGGACCCGGGCCCCCCTCAGCTCAAAAGGGGCAGCTTTCTGGTGCAGGCAGTTCCAAATCCTGCTGATCAGTTTCTCCAACTTCCCCCTGGCTTTTCCTTCTCTCTCTCTCTCTCTCTCTCTCTCTCTCTCTCTCTCTCTCTCTCTCTCTCTCTCCCCCTCCCGCTGGCTGTCAGCTGCTGCAGGGGAATCCGTTTCAGGGATGGATCGCCTGTTCACAATCCCTTTTCCCGCAGCTCTGATCACCATGTCCCCCCACCCTGTAGCGCTCCCAGCTTCTCCTCCTCTGAATCCCTCCGGCACTCACCTGCTGCAGGCACAGGATGGAGATCAGGGGACCAGTAAACATGTTTGACAGCTCCTTCCTTTCCTGATTGAACATAGTGAATGATTGGTACTGATCACTCCTGAATGCATTCATAACGGAAGCATAGTAAGCAGAGCGCTTCCTATTCATTCATTCATTCTGCAGTGTAGCTGAGTCTGCAGAGAAAGAATTCGGAATCTTTGTCCTCAAACTTTCTCTGTCACAAAAGTGAGACTTCAGGGGTCTTTTTAGACCCTGATGATTCATGATTTCTAACGGCACCATAAGTCCCACCTATACAAATCTTTTATTGGGGACACAGACACCAATAAAAAAAAAAAAACTAAAGGGTTTTAACTTTTTCAAGCTCTACTCAATACAAAATATATAAGCTTGCATTGCTGCCTTCCTTTGGAAAATGCCATTTGCTTGGCTGCCTCTGGCTTCAGTATTTTGCGTCACTGTCCTGGAACAAGCATGCAGATTAGAAAGTCAGAGCGAAGTCTAATTTGCCTCAGAGTGGGCAATCATGACAGGCAGGGCACAGTCATTTGTCAGGGACATGACAGATGGGGGATGGTCATTGTCAGGGACATGGCAGGCAGGGGACTGTCCCTGTCGGGGACGTGACTGGCGGTGGGGGGGCTGTCCCTGTCGGGGACGTGACTGGCGGTGGGGGGGCTGTCCCTGTTGGACGTGACTGGCGGTGGGGGGGGGCTGTCCGTGTCGGGGACGTGACTGGCGGGGGGGCTGTCCCTGTCGGGGACGTGACTGGCGGGGGGGCTGTCCCTGTCGGGGACGTGACTGGCGGTGGGGGGGCTGTCCCTGTCGGACGTGACTGGCGGTGGGGGGGGGCTGTGACTGGCGGGGGGGCTGTCCCTGTCGGGGACGTGACTGGCGGGGGGGCTGTCCCTGTCGGGGACGTGACTGGCTGGGGGGGGGGGCTGTCCCTGTCGGGGACGTGACAGTCTCCATACTTCCTCTGTATTTTATGTTTAAAGGAGGCTCTGTTTCAATGCAAAATCTTCTCCCACAAGCTGTCAGTGCGATATCTTTTTGTAGATGAGTACAATGAACTGTTTGGATCATTTGATGTGAGCTCCATACTCCCACGCATTGGGGAACCACTTTACGTAACATTAGTGCGTATTTATTGAGAAAAACACATACGGGTTTTATTTGTATTTTATAACGCTGCACCTGACAGCTTAGGTCTGTCTTGCTGTTACATATTCATTTCCACCCATGCGGTGACGGAGGAAACAATCATCTCTGACAGCAGCTTCGGATTACTGATGTTGCTTTTTTTTGTTTTTTTTTATATTTATTCCTCGTCAATATTTTATCCCTGTGCCGGCAAACATCTTGTTGTGCTTTGTTGAATGCAAGGCGAAACATTACCTCGGGGTCTCCCATGTGATCTGTTTATGCTGGATGTGATCCTCCAGGCTAAGAGTAGATTAAAGATGTCATACTTTTGTGTGTATATATGAGGAGCGCTCCCCAGATACGGCCACGGGGCTTTTCCTTGTACAATGCCATACATTTCATTATCTGCTCCATGCCGATCTGTGCGCAGCATTCCATTCCCCTTCTTCCTCCTCGTTACTCTGCCAAGCAAAGTACTCCATGTTGGATCTTCAGAGAAATGGAAACCAGGAATATGCATGGCAATGGTTCATTTTCTACTATGCCCCACACACACAAATAAATACAATGTGAAATAAAAGTTATTTTTCAAAGTCGTGATGATTTGAAGGAAAATCTGTTGTATAAAGGAGTAGTCCTTTGGGCACTGAACGCCATATTGGGGAGTTTAGCTTAGAGCCAATCACTGATGTTCATTAATAAGAATTTGAGTCTCCAATTTTGAATTGTTTCAATAGCGCAGCCTGGCCTTTGAGGGATGCTTAAAGTGATACTAAATACACACACTGTGTAATTTTTTATTGGGGGTTAATTTTCTAAAGGAAAATAGACTGTGCACTTGGAAAAGTGCCGTTGCTCCAGAGCTTAGTAAAAGAGCAAAAGCTTAGCTTATTTCCATCATCCAATCGTGTGCAAGCGAAAATTCATTTTTTTTACTTTTTTTTCCTTGCATGTGATTGGGTACTCTTTGCAAAGTGAAGATTTGCCTCATTTACTAACCTCTGGAGCAACTGCACTTTGAAAGGTGCACAGTCTATTTGCCTTTTAGTAAATCAACCCAAGTGTAGTTCACATGTGGCATGCTGCTGCCAGCCATCAGTGCTGGATTTGTAAGTGGGCAAATTTATTTGCCTTTAGTAAATCGACCCCACCGTGTTACTGTGGACATTAAGGGGTTGCTTTACTAAAGGCAAATAGACTTTGCAAAGTGCAGTTGCCCTCTGCTAGAGCATTTGCTTCCATCATCCAATCATGTGCAAGCAAAAATGCTTTTTTTTTTTTTTTTTTCTTGCATGTGATTAGGTATTCTTTGCAAAGTGAAGATTTTTCTAATTTACTAAGCTCTGGAGCAACTTCACTTGCTGAATGCAACTGCACTTTTGCCAAGTGCACAGTCTATTTGCCTTTAGTAATGCTGGCCATACACAGGTCGAAGTTTCGAAAAATAATTTTCTTTCGAAAATCGTATCAAAGAATTTTCGTTCGAATTTCACACCATTAGTGGGCTACAGCAACAGCCGATATTCACGCGGCAATCAAATTTGAGTAATTGGACATGTTGAACATTTTTTGAAAAACTAACGATTTTCTAATCAATGATGGGAGAATCGTGCGAGAAATGTAATAGAAAAAGGAATGCACATGTGCAAAAAAAGAAAATTCCCGGAAAGAAATTCCCAGATACGAAAATTATTTTCTGTAGCAACATGAGGTGAAATTGAAGGCTTGGTTGGCTGAATTTCGAAAATCAGTGGTGGCATCATCGGATCACAAAAAAGAAATTTCTGATTTTGAAAAGAAAATTTGTTCGAAATTCGACCATGTATGGCCTGCTTAAATCAACCCCATTGTCTCATCTATTTCTGTATGTGGATGATGATGCTGTAAATATTTAATAACAAAAAAAATCAATCTTGATAAAGTGGGTATTAGCCTTCAATCAGGAGTGACTAGGCGGAAACTTGTTAGAAAGTGTTAATCACATCAAACACTGTACAGTACCGCCCAGGGGGTTGTCCCTCTGGGTACAACCCCTCTCCCTGCATCGTGCAGCTCCAGTTTTTTTTCTGCCTAGCATAGGAGGAGGACATGGCTCCCTTCAGGCCCATGGTCCTGGAGATTTTTTTTCTATTTTTAGTTCCTGTGATCTACTATCCACTGCCGACTGGGTGACAGGCTGGATCCCAGATCCTTGTAGTCCCCCCAGTTTCGGCCATCAAGCGTGTGCCGACCTTAGCTACGCACTGGGTCGTCCACGACATGCCCGTCGCTCTACGGGTGGCCGGTGAGCTATACGCTCCGGGGCATGCATGTGACCGGTCTATATGTCCGAGTCACAGCGTGCCGGGCCGACAGTCACCTCTGTAACCGCGCGGAAGATGGTATGTCTGGGATGCTTCCAGCGTAATCCACGCAGAACGGCTAAGTAGCAGTCCCCTGCTCCGACAGGAGGACTTAGCTTGGCATCCCGGGGAGGTCGAGTAGGGGGTTCCATCCTTGCTTTCCTCTCTCCCTTCCTTCCCTCCTCCCTGGGCTCTGTGAGCTAGACTAGCTGCGGGGGGCCGAGGGTCTACCTGGAGGAGCTCCATCTGGGGTGGGGAACTGCGTTGTGGGTCCGCTTCCTGGGGTGCTAGCAGGCTGCCATTATTAGAGTTGTTTTTTTACATACCTATGTGTCTCCCACCATGCGGTCGGTGGCCATTTTGACGGCGCCTGTTTGGCCTCTATCTGCCGTTCGGCGGCCATTTTCTTGTGGTCCGTGCCGTGTAACAGACGCGCTGTGGAGGGTCAGACTGACACAGGCGGCTGTAGAGAGAGCACCTCAGGCGGGAGGCGGACGGCAGCTGTGCAGTGACCGTTTAGGGTGGGGAATCCTCTGGGGAGACCCCTCATCTCTGTGGCAGCTTGGAGGGTGGGCTGTTGTTACCTTCTGGAGTCCCTGTGTGTCAGGCGTGTGGGTCAGCATGGAGTCAGAGGCGGATGCCTCTCCCCCTGAAACACCTGAATTGGCAACTGGTGCCCCTGCACCCGCTGTATCAGTGGACCCTATGTCGTGATCCTGGAGGCTTTTGTTGCCAAGGTGGAAGCGGCACGTGGGAACACGGGGGGGGTAAAAAGCGTCCCTGCCCCATGATCTTCTGGGGACAACTCTGATGCGCATCCGGGCCCTGCTTTGGCTCATGGCCCTGGTTCTGATGTGTCTGAGGATGACTCCGGGTCCAGGTCAGCGCGCGACAAGGCTCTGGTAGGTGATCTTATCACCGCAGTGCGATATACTCCAAAGATGGAGGAGTCTGCGGAAGCGGCAGAGATGTCGGTCCCTTTCGGGTTCCGTAAGCCGGCCTGCACTGCTAAGGTGTTTCCTTGTGTGTCTTATTTAGACAAGCTTTTATACAAAAAATGGGACAAACCACAGAAGGTTTTTTCGGTCCCTAAAAGTTTGGCAGTTCGCTACCCCTTTGAGGAAAGTTTTCTGAAAAAATGTACCTCTCCCCCGATAGTGGACCCCCCTGTGTCCAGATTAAACAAGGTAACCACGATTCCGGTGGAAGGGGCTCCTGCTTTCAAGGACCCTGCGGACAAGTAGGCTGAGGCAATCACCCGCTACCTATACACGGTGGTGTGCTCGGCAGTGTGTCCAACTGTGGTTGGGGCCCTGGTGTCTGACTCTCACTGAATGGGCAAAATTGCTGCACCATGGGTTAAAAGAAAGACCGGCTCCCTTGGACGAGGTGGCTTTGGCCGACCAGTTGGTACAGGGCCTTAAGTTTGCGAGTCAGCTTTGGATACGATTCCCTTGCTGTCCAGAGTCTCAATCTATGCCAGTGTTTCTCAACTCCAGTCCTCAAGGCACCCCAACAGGTCATGTTTTCAGGATTTGCGTAAGATGAAGCAGCTGTGGTAATTACTAAGGCAGTGAAACTGATCAAATCACCTGTGCAAAATAATGGCAAGCCTGAAAACATGACCTGTTGGGGCGCCTTGAGGACTGGAGTTGAGAAACACTGGTCTATGTGGTGGTGTTGCGCCGTCTGATCTGACTAAAGTGTTGGTCTGCGGACCAATCTTCCAAGAAGGCCCTGATAGATTTGCCCTTTAAGGGTGACAGACTTTTTGGAGCATCTCTGGATGACATTATTAAGGATGCCACAGGAGGTAAGAGCACGCTGCTGCCACAATCAAAAAAGGGTAAGGAGCCACGCCGTAGGCAAGGGCCATCCTTCACCGTACACAAGTGTTTTTTTCATCCGCCCAGTGCTGCAGGTAAACGATCCCAGGTCGAAGAAGTGCCTGCTGAGGGGCAGAAGCGTCCTTGGTTTCGCAAGCCCAACAAGCCTGCGGACAAATCTGCGTCCTCATGAAGGTCTGCCCCTGCCCGTCTCTCGGGTGGGGGGACGAATTCGCGACTCGGACATCTCTGATCGGTGGATTCGCAAAGTAATTTCCGCAGGGTACAAGATAGTTTCTCTTGCCCACCGAACAGATTTTTTCCCTCCAACCTCCAGCTTCATCCGCCTCGTCGGGTTGCCCTGTTTGGGGCGGTTCAGGATCTGCTGGTCCGCGGGGTGATCATGCCTGTCCCAGTACGGGAACGGTTTCAGGGGTTTTACTCAAATCTGTTCGTAGTACCAGAGGATGATGGGGTTCGTCCAATCCTGGACCTCAAGGCCCTCAATTGCTTTGTGAAAGTACAAAGATTCCGGATGGAGTCGGTTCACTCTGTTGTCGCTGCTCTCCATCCGGGAGACTTTCTGGCATCCTTGGACATCAAGGACGCATACTTGCATGTCCCCATATGCACCAGGCATCAGAGATTTCTGGGCTTTGCGGTCGGGGAGGACCACTATCAATTTGTGCTCGCCCTGATTCTGGCCCTGCTAAGACAGCATAGCATCGCTATCGTGGGCTACTTGGACGATCTTCTTCTGAGGGCCACTTCAAGCTCAGAATTGGAGAGCGTGTCTATAACCTGTCAGACCCTCCGAGACTTTGGTTGGGTGCTGAACACTCAGAAGTCAGTATTGGTGCTGACTCAACGCCTAGAAAATCTGGGGTTTATTCTGGACTCCTCAGAGGCGAAAGTTTTTCTCCCTGTGGGAAAGTTGCAGACCCTTCGGGCTGCGGTGCGGCAGTTGACGTCCCAAATATAGTCGTCACACCGCTTTTGCTTGCGAGTCCTGGGTCTCATGGTAGCCTCCTTCGAGGCGGTACCGTATGCTCAATTTCACACGAGTGTTGCAGAAGGGAATTCTGTCCAGATGGGACAAGTGCCCATTGTCCCTGGATTGTCAAATCCGGGTGAGCCACCTAGTCAGGACCTCCCTGGTTTGGTGGCCGACATCACCGGCACTTCTGTCTGGGAAGTCATTCCTTCCTCTTCACTGGACGGTGATCACGACGGACGCCAGCCTTACCGGTTGGGGGGGGGGTTTAGTCGGCCCAGGGTTGCTGGACTCCGGAGGAATCCCGCCTGCCGATCAATGTCCTGGAACATCGGGCGATCTGGCTTAACCTCTCCACATGGTCTCGGAGGCTACAAGGGCATCCAGTCGGACAACGCCACGGCGGTGGCGTATGTCAACCATCAAGGTGGAACAAGAAGCTCGGCTGCAGCATCGGAGGTCGCTCGCATCCTGAGGTGGGCAGAAAGGAGCGTGCCGGCCCTATACATTCCGGGTGTGGAAAACTGGCAGGCGGACTACCTGAGTCGCCAGTTGCTGGACCAAGGAGAAGGTCTCTACAACCGGTTGTGCAGCTCCTTTGCCAAAAATGGGGTGAGCCGGACGTAGATCTCCTGGCTTCTCGACTCAATCGGAAGGTATTGAGGTTTGTGGCTAGGTCAAGAGACCTATAGGCAGACGCGTTGGTGCCACCATGGAGTCAGTATCGGCTAATCTATGCCTTCCCTCCCATGAAGCTCCTTCCTCATCTGCTTTGCAGAGGGGATTCCAATGATCCTAATTGCTCCAGATTGGCCTCGGTGTCCTTGGTACACCGACCTAGTGCGTCTTGTAGCAGACGTCCCTTGGCGTCTACCGCTGCGAGAGGACCTGCTATCGCAAGGTCCCATACTTCATCCTGCTTTACAGTCGCTGGCTTTAACGGCATGGCTATTGAAAGCCGGGCGCTAAGAGGGGCCTGTCGGATTCAGTGACTTCTACCATGAGGAAGGCTCGGAAGTCGTCTTCTAGGAAGATTTACCATCGCACTTGGAAGGTCTACATATCAATGTGTGAGGAAATGGGGTGGCATCCGCGTACTTATTTGGTTTTCAGAGTCCTGCTGTTCTTACAGCGTGGGGTGGACCAAAAACTTGCTTGAAGATATCTGCCCTGGCTGTCTTTTTTTCAACGACCCCTGGCGGCTCACTCTCTGGTGAATACGTTTGTGCAGGGGGTTCGAGATGTGGCCCCTCCGGTACGTCCCCCACTACCTCCGTGGGACTTGAATCTGGTCCTCTCGGTGCTTCAGAACATTAGGGAGATTCCCTTGTTTACACTTTCTCAGAAAGTGGTCTTTTTGGTGGCTGTTATGTCAGACGGGTTTCTGAGCTGGTAGCCTTGTCATGCAAGGCTCCCTATCTGGTCTTCCACAAGGATAAGGTGGTGCTGCGTCTGCAGCCTTCCTTTCTTCCTAAGGTCGTTTTAGGCCTTTCATCTCAATGAGGACATTGTACTTCTATCTTTGTGTCCTCGTGCGTCGCATCCTAAGGAGGTGGCATTGCATTCCTTGGACATTTTCCGAGCTCTGAGTATACTTGTCTGCTAATGCTCCGTTCCGGAGGTCAGACTCACTGTTTGTTTCGGTGGCTGGTCCTAAGAAGGGCCTGGCGGTCTCGTTGGCCACCATCTCTATGTGGATCCGACAGATCGTGATTCAGGCTTATGCCATAAGGGGGCGGGCGCCTCCCTTTCCGGTCACCTCGCATTCGACCAGGGCAATAGGTGCCTCTTGGGCTTTCCGACATCAAGCGTCTGTTTCCCAGGTGTGTAAGGTGGCGACCTGGTCGTCCGTTCACACCTTCACTAAATTTTACAAGGTTGATGTGAGTGCATCTTCGGATGCTTCCTTCGGCCGCAAGGTTTTGCAGGCGGCTGTTTAAGGTTGCAACTCCTCCGTTGAGGAGCTTTGTTTTGTTTTGGGGTGAAGTTTGTTTAATGCTGTTCCCACCCCTCATTTTGACACTGCTTTTGGGACGTCCCACTTTGTCAAGATTGCTGCTGTGTCCGTCCATGAACGGAAGAGAAAATAGGATTTTTGTAATCACCGTAAAATCCTTTTCTCTGAGTTCATGGACGGACACAACACCCACCCCTCCTTTTTATGTTTGTACTGCTTTTTGACGAACTGAGCTGCAAGATGCAGGGAGAGAGGTTATACCCAGAGGGACCGCCCCATGGGCGGTACTGTACAGTGTTTGATGTGATTAACAATTTCTAACAAGTTTCTGCCTAGTCACTCCTGATTGAAGGCTAATACCCACTTTGTCAACGTTGCTGCTGTGTCCGTCCATGAACTCAGAGAAAAGGATTTTACGGTGCGTACAAAAATCTTATTTTTACCTAATCAATATCCAGCTTTCACATGACCAAGCTCTTTCCCAGCCTGTCTGCAGGGAAACATAAGTAGGAGGAGCATCTAGTCCTCTGCTGCTGGTCACATGTTCAAAATAAAAAAAAAACAGCCTTTGGATTACAGAGTAAAAAAAAAAATATTTATCAATAAATTAATAAACTGTTTTTTTAAATTGTAATACAAATATATTCTTTAAATCAATTCTTTATTTGTTGGCAATAATATGGTGTGGGCAGAGTTCTGACAGTCGCAGGCTGTTTCATGCCCATCCAGTCTGTCTTTGAATAAGAGGAAGGTGGAGCCTCCATCAATCTACGTGTAATATCCTGCCCACATTGTGTTTAGCTGGTTAGTGGGCATATGGAGGAGAAGGAGGGAGGGAGGGGGCTGTACCACTGTGTATACGCTCACATGTGTGACTCTATAGTCACATGAGCTGCTCAGATGTGATAGGGAGGAAATGCTCAGCATCAAAACTCACAGAAAACTGAGCATGTGCAGAGCTGCCAACACTGCTCTGCAAAATTCCTAGCAGAATTGGGGACATGGACAGAAGGGGGAGACAGAGAGCAGCAGGATCAGCCAGTTTTTTTTGCAGAATACATAAAACGTATATCCTAGTGACTGAGTGAGTATGAACAGTGTGAAATACACCATTTATTGATAGATTTTTTTTTTTTATGTGAGTTTAGTCACACTTTAATTTGTATTGTTTACTTGTAATCTCTCCGTTTCAGGGCAGGAGACTGAGTCGGTGCACAAATACGTATGCCATCCTTTTTTAACCAGGTCTGTTTTCCATTGGCTATCAATGTAAGGGTTATGTTTGAAGATCAGCCTTTCTCGACACAGAGGAGCCCTTTAAATAACTCTCCGGTCTCAGGGAACCCCTGCTAAAAATGACAATATCTACAATTACTGACACATTAGTGTGATGGTCATTGGGAAGAATGCCCAGTGGGAAGTGGGAACTTATCTGAGAGGCAGAAATTGCTCAAGGAGCCCCTAGCAACCTCTGGAGGAACCCCATGGAGCCTTGGTTGAGAAACCCTGATGAGGATAGTATTGTTCCTGTATTTTTATTTTGCCTAATTTTTGGTTTTATTGTAAGTAGAACCGTGTTTGGCTTCAAGCACTGTTTTATGCATTGACAGAACTCCTTTATACCTCTGTCTATCCAGCCAGTATGGTCACCTGCTGAAAAAGGTGCCTGCCACAGACGGCTCAACTCTCCAATAAGACCAAGCAGTTTAATCCAATGTAATTTTACTTGTTAAAATTCATACATGGACGTCATATCAAAGTGTAATGCCCCGTTCACATCTGAGCAATCTAGAATCGCACAATTCTGCAAGCATTTCCAGATTTTGCTTAAAACGCATGTCTGGCCGCCATTTATTGTTAATGGCACCCCAAATGTAAAACACACCAACGTTGGTTCCAGAAAACGGTACAGAAGCTACTTTGGCACATTTTTGGAGTGGAGGGCAGCCCATTCAAGTGAATGGTGTAGTTCCAAAAACATGCAAAAAAAAGTGACACCTCTGCATCACTCAGATGTGAACAAGACCTAAAGGGACAACGATCTTATGATTGTCACACACCTTGTGTCCACTATAAAGGCTGCAAATGATGAACTGGGAACATGAGGAGGAAGAAGGAGGCGGGGGGGTATATCTATGGACAGAACCAACTAACCTAAATACATAGGCAAACTAAGCTTGTACCACTTCAGAAATACAAAACTATAGTTACACTGGATGTCCGTTCAAAGGCCTTTGTATAGGTAGGTCATTGCATAATGAAGTCCAATGCAAAGCAATGGATACACAATAAGTGTTCCAGAACAGAGAGGTGCTGAAAAATTATTTACCCCGAGTGTCCAATACTGTAATCATGCCTTGAACCTTTTTTTTTTTTTATAGAAATAAAAACCTTTCTGCAACTTCATGATCATGGGTAAGATCCCATGGTCTGGATATATAACTTTACCAGGGGTTCCCTACAGGGTTGCCAACCGCCAGTAAATTTACTGACAGTTCGTACAAATGGGTTTTTTTTTTTTTTTTTTCGACTGCCAGTAAATATCAGGGGCTGATAATTTCATGCTGTGTTGACTTTATAAGTGTAAATCAAGCAAATTACTTTGTTATGGGTATTGTCAGTGTTTCCCTATCATGTTTATACTGTTCAAATATTCACTGTTACTTTTCAATAGGAGTTCTGTAATTTCTCAGGTTGCCAGCAAAAAAATGTGCTCCGCCAGTAAATTTTCCATGTTATGTCAGTAAAAAAATGCTGCAGGAGGTTGGCAACCCTGGTTCCCTATGACATGAAAACTATTTTCCAAGGTTCCACTGGGATAAAAAAAAGATTTAAAGGCTGGTCTATACTAAGCCTAGCAAAACATACCTGAGGTATTATCATTACATAGACTAGCCATTTGCAGCTGGATCAGAAGAGGATTAACAGTTGGAGCTGTGCAACCTCTGCAGGTACTCCTTGGCCCACCTGTACTATTGGGGGGGGGGGGTTAATCAGCTGGACTTGGCCCTCCGGTTTCATGAACATTGTTCTCCTGAAATAAAACTGGCTAAAGGAGTGTCTGTTTTACAGGACTTTGAAATACACCCTTAAGAATAATGGCCCTATAGAAGAGGTCCTCCCTAAAGCTGGGCCTGGCATACACCCATTTATTTTAAATGTCCAGGAAGGTTCTCATTGCTTCCTCCCATTTTTGGGGAAAATTCAATGTCTGCCTTGATACATTTCTTGCAGTGAAAGAAGCATCAGATGTGGTTCTGATGGTTCCTCCTATAAAGGTTACTCTATCAAGATCAGTGGCTGCACCATAGCCCCTGCGGCAACTACTGCAGCTATCAGATGCAGTAGGGGTGCTGGCCTGCAATGTTGCACTGGATCTTACTTGGGTGCTCACCTTGACACGTAGTGCATCACTTTGAGTTAGCCAAAGGATTCCAGTTTCAGGGCCATGGTCTGCCAGCAGGAGAGCCCTGTTCTTGAAGGGGTATGCCCATTGTTGACAGTGAATCTGGGAGGGGGTCTGCCACCGCCACCCTTTTAATCCTCACCACATGCAAGCCATCTGTAAGAGCCATTGCAACTGAAATGAGCCAGTTTATTCATGTGTTGTCATAGGTAACCTTCTTGCAAGAAGTTCCCTGCCACAAGATGGCGCTTTGGGGACTCTGATCTATCTCCAATTACAGCGCTGCTCTATGGTAAATGTAGTCCCAGCCTGAAGGCGTGCCATTATCATTACAAAAACAGGAAACAATAAAATTCAGCGTGTGCCTGAATACGGGGGGGGGGGTGGGGGGCATATAAATTAAGCCCAGGAAAGTGCTGGACAGTGGAGAGAGAGAGATGCCAGTGTGTGCATAAGGGAAAGGTCCTGTCGGGGAAAGAGACAGGAAGAAAGGTACAGTGAAAGACTGTTCATTATCTCAGGGACAGTGGCCATCAGTTCCGGAGAACTGGGAAAGCTGCTGTAACCTGTCAAGTCCAGTCTGAGTCATTGCGTCTGTCCACAGGAGCTGGTGATTGTCTTGAGGCCTACTTTCGGAGACCCAGATCTGCTGTTCTGTGTTGCCAGTATCAAGTCTATGTAAAGTTTTCAGCTGCATTGTGGAGCCAACGCTTGCCTGATCATACAGGAGTTCACCTGTAGTTGTCATCTTAAAGGGGCCCCAGTTCTTAAACAAAGGAGACCTGCTTCTACAAATACTGTAAAGTTGGAGAGTGCAATATTAATCATTTGTGACATATTAACTGATCTTATAAATCAATTGGAATGCAATATTGCCTCATCTCTCTTAAAGGCACCACCTATTGCCCATTAACAACCATCATCAGTCCTGCTGCTCAGAACTGTACACATAAACATCTGAGAAATACCTACACTATACCCCTGAGAATTAACCTTTTGACTGAAAACTCCTCCATTCAGGGTTCCTACGAAATTAGTGCCCTGCAAACTGATTCCTTGTTGCAGAAACCGTCTCTCTGGCGCACCAACGTCTTCAAGGGCCCCAATGTAGCCGGCAGAAGACTTGAAGCAATGTTTCTCAACTACTGTCCTAAAGTACCCACAACAGGTCATGTTTTCGGGCTTTCCATTATTTTGCACAGATGGATTGATCAGTTTCACTGCCTTAGTAATTACCACAGCCGTTTCATCTGAGGGGAATCCTGAAAACATGGCCTGCTGGGGGGTACTTCAGGACTGGAGTTGAGAAACATTGACTTTGATGGACTGTGTTAAGTACTTGCTATTTTTCATGATTAAGAGTTTGATATTTTGCAGCCACTTGGCCTGCTCATTCTAAGTGACTCTAGACAACGTAACCACTACTCTATTAGAATACCTGTGCCCAACATTGGACACAACCCTGTCCAGAATCTTCCTGCCCCGACACAACTTCTGTCCCATTGCTTTCACATAAAGGCTCTGAGGGCCAGAGGAGACCCTTGCTTCATGCCTTCATAAGGGTTTTTTGAGTTCAAGGGTTGTCTCATTCAAGGCTGTACCATATGCCCAGTTTCCATCCAGACCTTTGCAATGCATCATTTTGGCAGCATGGGACAAGCAGATTTATGTCTGGCCCACAATACTAGGTTCTCCCTGGTATTGGTGGATTGCCAACCTGGTATGGAGGTCAGGGATGCCTTTTCCTGCACAGACGTAGAAGGTTCTGACAATATATACCAACCTATTCGGCTGCTGAGGATTCTTGGATGCTCTCTTAGTACAGGGGCCTTGGTTGTCAGAGAAAGCCTATCCAGCTACTATTCTAAAACTAAGGGTCATTTGGTTGTCCCTTCAACTCTGGACCCCTCAATTGTGAGAGCAGCCAATGTTACTCCAGTTTGAGAATGCCATGGCCTACATCAACTATTAAGAGGGCAACAGAAGTCAAACCAAAAGGAAAAGGATTTGACCCTCTCTTGGGCAAACTGCATGCTCTGGCCCTTTCCGCCGTCCACACCCAGGCATGGAAAATTGACGGGCAGACTTTTTCAGTCACTGGCAGCTGGAGATGGGAGAAATGGGCTCTCCATCTGGAGGTGTTCTAAACCCTTTGCCACAAAGAGGGGGGCATTGGGCATGGATTCTGGCACCCAAATTTAAAAACAAATTGAACAGGTTTGTCGCCAGGTCCAGGGACCCTTGGGCCTTTGTAGTGGACGCATGATGGTGTGGGATCAGTTCATTTTGTTCTCTGCTTTTCTGCCTGTCCAGATCCTTCCTCATCTACTCTGCAGGATCGAGATGGAAGACATTCCAGTGATTTTCATCACACTGAATTGGCCCAGGGGAACGTGGTACTTGGTCTCCTGGCAAACTCTGTGGGCCCTCACAAACTGTCCCCATCTACTGTGCCAAGGGCCAGTACACCATCCTGCTTCTCAGTTGCTGACTTGACAGCATGGATGCTGAATCTCTGGTCCTAAGAGAAAGGGGCCAGTCAGATTTGGTCATCCCCACCCTCTTGAAGAAGTCACGTGACCGTGACGCCACACGTAGGGACGGAGAGGCATTCAGATAGACGGAGGCACACAAGCTCGCTGCTCGTATAGGAGATAAGTTTGTTTACATGCATTTTAATGTGAGTTTTATGTGAGTACCCCTACTGTTGTTACAATAAATATGCCGTTTGGTTTTAAAACGTACTTCACGATTGAGATCCTCCTTTCTCTCCTTTTTAAAAACACCGCTGCCACTGAGAGACAAAGGCAATATTTGTGATCCAGCATTGGTCTAAAGCATGGATATGCAATTAGCGGACCTCCAGCTGTTGCAAAACTACAAGTCCCATCATGCCTCTGCCTCTGGGTGTCATGCTTGCTGCTGTCAGAGTCTCGCTATGCCTCATGGAACTTGTAGTTTGGCAACAGCTGGAGGTCCGCTAATTGCATATCCCTGGTCTAAAGTTACAACTGAGGAAATACTGCGCCCAGCATCTGTGTATGAGGTTACCTTATTACCGTTAGGACCACACCAGATGAACTACTGCTCCCAGTTATTTTATATGCGGTTATCTCATTACCGCAAGGTAAGAGGCCACCTTTACCTTTTGTGAGGGGGTTAGCTTGGCAGCGGGTGTGTGTGACCCCCGGGATGGGCTCCCCACACAAAAACAGGCCCAGCAAACGGAGGTTGTGGTTTTCAAAATAAAAAAAAAAGGTGCGGTTTATTTTCTATTTACAGTGACAAAACACAGCAAAGCCAAAAGAAACATAAACAAATTAAATCCTGGTCAACTTGACCTCTGACTAAACATACAGGTTTCCTAACTAACAACTGGGATCAGCCTAGTGCTGTCCTAGTCCCTAAGTCCCTGGTTTTAAATGTCCAAGCAAATAGCCACACAGGCTTTTGTCTCACCGCACAGGGGTTCACTCTCCCTAGACAGTCCACACAGGTCTGGGTCCAGGCATGAGCTAACACCTAATGAATCTGGGAGTTCTTATAGAGGCCTAAATGAGCTGACAAGTTTCAGCTGGTCTCATCAACTCCCTGTCTGTACGACGCCCCACACTCTCCCTAGAGGTATGAGTCATCCATGAGCCCACTAGCCTTAGCTGGGCTTATACAACTCTCCACCTAGTTGTACAAGTCGGCGTAAAGCCTGAATCTGGGCGAAATATATCTACCCCCCTGGATGCAACCAGGTGACTTTACCTTCCTGCTGTCACATACCCCCCCCCCTCTTGTTTTAACCTCGGGGTTGGAACACCAGCAATCAGGCATTCATGTACTCGAGACAAAGCATCCACATTCCCCATTTGAATGCCAGGGCGATGCTTTACTGTGAAGTTGAATTCCTGGAGGGCCAGGAACCACCTATTCACTCTTCTATTTGTTTCCTTGTTTTGAGCCATCCACTTTAACGGAGCGTGATCCGTAACCATGTCAAAGTGCCTACCTAGCAGGTAGTACCGAAGGGAATCTAGAGCCCACTTCACCGCTAAACACTCCTTTTCAACGGTGGCGTAATTTACCTCATGGGACTTCAACTTCCTGCTGAGGTAAATGACTGGGTGCTCTTCCCCGTTCCAGACCTGGGACAATACTGCTCCTAACCCCACATCTGACGCATCACTTTGTACGACAAAGTCTTTAGAGAAGTCGGGTGAGTACAACACTGGCTGGCTACATAAGGCTTGTTTCAAGAATTGGAATGCTGCCTCAGCCTCGGGGGTCCATTTAATCATGACCGACCCTTTCCCCTTCGTTAGGTTGGTTAGGGGCACAGCCTTAGAGGCAAAGTGGGGAATGAATCGCCGATAATACCCAGCGATTCCCAGAAAGGCTCGTACCTGCTTCTTGCTGTTGGGACGTGGCCAACTCTGGATGGCCTCGACTTTGTTGAGTTGGGGTTTTATTACTCCCCTCCCAATGGTGTACCCAAGATATTTGGCCTCCTCCTGCCCAATGGTACACTTCTTGGGGTTAGCCGTAAACCCCGCTTCCCGAACAGAGTCCAGGACTGCTTGCACTTTTGGCAGATGTGAGGCCCAATCTGTGCTATGGACAATTACGTCATCCAGGTAAGCCGCAGCATACTTCCGATGGGGCCTCAGCATCTGGTCCATTTTCCGCTGGAATGTGGCCGGCGCATTCTGTAACCCGAACGGCATTCTTTTATATTGGAACGCCCCGTCTGGGGTTACAAATGCGGTTTTCTCTTTGGCCAATTTGGCCAGGGGGATTTGCCAATACCCTTTTGTGAGGTCAAGAGTCGTCATGTATCGGGCTGTTCCCAGCCGGTCGATCAACTCATCTATACGTGGCATGGGGTAGGTGTCAAATTTTGTAACTTTGTTCAACTGACGAAAATCGTTACAAAATCGCCAGCTCCCATCCGGTTTAGGCACCAACACAATGGGACTAGACCAATCACTTTGGGACTCCTCTATCACCCCTAAGTTCAGCATTTTCTGTACTTCCTCCCGTATTGCCTCCCGTCGGGCCTCTGGGATCCGATAGGGTTTTAACTTCACCCTTTCACCGGGCGGGGTAATGATGTCATGCTCTACCCCAGATGTTTGTCCCGGCAGCTCAGAGAATACCTCCTTGTTGCGAAGCACAAACTCCTTAACCTCCTGTTGTTGGGGTTGTGACAAGGTGGCTGCTATTCCAACCTCAGGAATCACGCAACCAGTTTGAGCTGGTGACCAAGTGTCTGCGACTAGGGACTCTCTATCCCTCCAGGCTTTCAACAGATTAACGTGATAGATCTGTTCGGGCTTTCGTCTTCCTGGTTGTCTGACCTTGTAATTCACTTCGCTCACTTTTTCCATTATCTCGTAGGGGCCTTGCCATTTGGCAAGGAATTTACTTTCAACCGTAGGGACAAGTACCAGTATCCTATCCCCCGGGGAAAAGGTACGGGTCTTGGCTCCACGGTTGTACACTCTCTGCTGTGCTAACTGCGCTTGGGCCAAATGTTCCTTCACGATGGGCATTACCTGTGCAATTCGGTCTTGCATCAGGGCGACATGCTCAATCACACTCCTGTGGGGAGAACTCTCACTTTCCCAAGTTTCCTTGGCAATATCCAACAGCCCTCTTGGGTGTCTCCCATACAGTAACTCAAAGGGGGAGAATCCCGTAGAGGATTGGGGCACCTCCCTAATAGCAAACATCAGATAAGGAAGTAGACAGTCCCAATCCTTTCCATCTCTATCCACCACTTTCTTCAACATTTGCTTTAGGGTTTTGTTGAATCTTTCAACCAGCCCATCGGTTTGGGGGTGATACACAGATGTACGTAATTGCGTCACTTTGAACAATTTACACAGCTCCTTCATAACCCGGGACATAAAGGGTGTACCTTGGTCCGTAAGCAGTTCTCTACAAATACCCACCCGGCTAAACACAAGAGATAGCTCTTTGGCTATGGTTTTGGCCGAGGTATTTCGGAGAGGGATCGCTTCTGGATAACGGGTGGCATAGTCCATTATAACTAATATGTACTGGTGCCCCCTAGCGGACTTGATTATAGGACCTACCAAATCCATGGCGATCCTCTCAAACGGGACCTCAATGATGGGTAGAGGGACCAGCGGGCTACGGAAATGTGGCATCGGGGCCAACCTCTGACACACAGGGCAGGAGGAACAATAATTTTCTATGTCCTTTATCACCCCCGGCCAATAGAATCTCTGTAATACCCTCTCTCGGGTTTTCTCTGTCCCCAGATGACCTCCAAGAATGTGCCCATGGGCCAACTCCAACACCAACTTCCTGTAAGGTTTGGGCACCACAAGCTGCTCAACGGTTTCTTCTGCCCTTTTTGCCACCCGATACAGTAGGTCCTTCTCTACGCTGAAGTATGGGTAAGTGCAGGTATTATCTGGGTTCACTAACTCGCCATCTATTTTCACTACGTTTTCCCGTGCCTTTATTAGGGCGGGGTCTTTCAACTGTTCTGTGGCAAAGTTTTCCCTGTGAACCTCAAGATCAGAAAACTCCACAGACGGTAGGTTTTCGTCTGAGGAGGTGGGCTTCTCTCCAGTTTCTTGAGTCTCCCCTGCCAATACTGATAAGGGAAATTCCGGAGAGTCCTCACCACTCTCAGGGGAGTTCTGGCTATCCCATTCCTGGTACATAGGGGCACCAGTGGGGGGCTCAGGATCATCCCACAGTTCCCAGAACTTCGGAAAATCCCTTCCCACAATGGCGTCATGCGGTAACTGAGATACTAAGCCCACTGGATGAGAGAGGGTACCTTTGGGGGTCTCGAAACACACTGTAGTCACTGGATACTCTCGGGTGTCCCCATGCACACAAATAACAGCTACCTTGCTATTCCCAGAGACCTCTGTTTTAACTAACTCAGCCTTTATCAGGGTCACAAGGCTACCTGAATCCAGCAATACCACAACATTTCTACCATTAACACACATTTTGCATAAATGTTTCTCAGTTCCTCGAATGGCAGTGCATGCGACTGTCGCACACAGCGACTGACGTCTGCCCATCAGAAAGTCACACTGCATGGGTTCCTCCACAACCGGGCAATTGGCTGCAATATGTCCCGCTTGCCGGCAGCGGTAGCAAACGATCCTTCTTGCCGCCTCTTGAGCCGCTGATTTCCCAGGCTGTTCTCGCCAAACTTGGGGTAGAGCTCCCACCCTCTCACTCTCTCCACCCTCACCCCTTGGAATCCTCTTATCCGCCCCTGGGGATGGTCTGGTCTTAGGGTGGAAAGTCCGAGTGTCTCTGGAAGAGGCCGTCAGGTTCTCTGTAGCCAAGTATTTCTCCACACGATCCACAAGACCATCGGCCGTCTCTGGGTCTCCATGGCTTACCCACTTTTGGATGGCAGTAGGAAGAGCTCTCAAAAACCGATCCATTACAACACGTTCCACAATCTTTGGTGCGGACAAAGTCTCTGGCTGTAGCCACTTTCTGCTCAGGTGAATGAGATCATACATTTGAGACCTGGGGGGTTTTCCAAGCTGGAAAGTCCAGTTATGCACACGCTGAGCCCGGACAGCCTGGGTGACACCCAGCCTTGCCAATATTTCAGCTTTTAGCATCACATAGTCTTTTGCTTGGTCAGGCTCTAGGTCATAGTAAGCCTTCTGCGATTCACCAGTTAACAGAGGAGCCACCAGTCCAGCCCACTGCTCCTCAGGCCACTTTTCTCTTTCAGCAGTCCTTTCAAATGTGGTCAAAAATACCTCTGTATCATCCTCTCCAGTCATTTTTGTCAATAAACGACTCACCCCAAAGGACGCGGTATTAGTGGGACGGCTTTCCTCCCTGGTCTGCGGACGTTGCTGCATTACTGCTTCCATTTGTTGTAGTCTCTGCTCTTGCTTCTGTAACAGGTCTATGAAGCGGGCCTCAGATTGCTGCTGGGCTTGTTGCTGAGCTTCCAGACTCTGTTGGTGAGCTTGCTGCTGGGCTGCGAAGTTCTGTTGTTGAGCTGCAAGGCTCTTTTGCAAACCTGCATTTGTCTGCTGTTGATTGGCATTTGCTAGAGCCAGCTGCTTCAGTATCTCCTCCATGCTGGCTTAAAAAAAAACTGCCACTGGTTCTCCACCAACTGTGAGGGGGTTAGCTTGGCAGCGGGTGTGTGTGACCCCCGGGATGGGCTCCCCACACAAAAACAGGCCCAGCAAACGGAGGTTGTGGTTTTCAAAATCAAAAAAAAAGGTGCGGTTTATTTTCTATTTACAGTGACAAAACACAGCAAAGCAAAAGAAACATAACCAAAATAAATCCTGGTCAACTTGACCTCTGACTAAACATACAGGTTTCCTAACTAACAACTGGGATCAGCCTAGTGCTGTCCTAGTCCCTAAGTCCCTGGTTTTAAATGTCCAAGCAAATAGCCACACAGGCTTTGTCTCACCGCACAGGGGTTCACTCTCCCTAGACAGTCCACACAGGTCTGGTTCCAGGCATGAGCTAACATCTAATGAATCTGGGAGTTCTTATAGAGGCCTAAATGAGCTGACAAGTTTCAGCTGGTCTCATCAACTCCCTGTCTGTACGACGCCCCACACTCTCCCTAGAGGTATGAGTCATCCACGAGCCCACTAGACTCAGCTGGGCTTATACAACTCTCCACCTAGTTGTACAAGTCGGCGTAAAGCCTGAATCTGGGCGAAATATATCTACCCCCCTGGATGCAACCAGGTGACTTTACCTTCCTGCTGTCACACTTTGTATGTGACACAGGAAACAGAGATTCAATTATCTCTTCAGCACTTCACTACCCGTACACGGAAAATAAAATAACCCCCACTTTGAAGAAAGCATTTTTGCTACTGGCACTGCTTGCTGTTATTTGCACATTTGAACTTTTGGATTGCAACAATTCTATTTCTCTTTTGTTCCATTGCTTATTGGACATTCCTCTGCACTTTTAGCACTTAATTGCAATCAGCAAATTCACCTTTGCACAGTCAATTGCCTTGCAATTTGCAGGCTATTCATTTGTTTTGCACATTTAGCAAATTTGCACATCAGTTTTATATTTTATTTTATGCACTTTGCACTTTTTTATTATTGATTTATGGTTTTAGCAATTCATCTACTACTGTAATTCATGGTTCTAATTATTCTTGATTATTTATTTATGCATTACTGGTTTTTAGCCATTGTGCACTACAGTTATTTATAGCCAGTACATCACTTAATAGAAACCGCGCAGCACCACCTCCCCTTTTACTTCTACTCGCATATGGGTTTGGATTAACCCTTTCGGTGCTTGCGACAGTTTCCACCACCCCCCTTCCTTCTATTTCTGGTAGCGCAGGAATAATCACCTACATCTGTACAAAAGTCCAAAGTACAAACACGCATGCTCGGAATCAGTGCTCACCAAACACGACATTAGCAGAAGGTGCCCAAAGGGTGGCGCTCGAGCTGAAATTCCACGTTGTATGTCACTATGTTCGTGTTTGTTGGCCGACAATTGTGGGCCGTTGGTATGCAAGACAAAATCCAGGCACAAGCCCTTTTGACAAGTCTGACGCTCTGTTCGCCAACAATCCAATCGTGTGTACCGGGCTTTACTCAGCCTTGACCATTCTATTTCTGAGACTGTTGGCCTCTCTTAGTTAAAGCCTGTGTGCCGGGTGTCACACACATCTCTCCCCCATACACTCACCTGTGTCTCAGTGCGAGTTTAACATAGAGAAGAAATTTTGCACATGCTGATCTACTGCAATGTTTTTATTGTGTTTTTTTTTTTTTTTCCCTGGCATATGCTTTAAAGTTACTAATGTAGTAATCACAAGTGGCCTCCAGGTGGCACCAAATGACAGGAATTGCAGGCACTGAAGAAGTAGCTCTCTATATGTTACAGATAATTATCACCTTGGGCTCTGTGTGTGTGATATAATGAGGGCTGCTTGGAAGATGGATGTCCATGCTCTGCTCCCCCTTTGAAAAGAGGTGATTTTTGTACGCATTGACTTATCTTACATTGTAAATGAGGACATACTCAGGAACTTCTATTGCTTAATGGAAGCCTGCACCTTTCTTCCCATAGTAAGCATTACTCTTGCTACTGGAAGTTAGCCAAAGGTTGCCTTTAACGCTGGGCAGGAGACTCTCCTGGTTCAGATAGAAGCTGTTGTGACAGGTTCCCTTTATTATAGAAGAGACAAATTTGTCGATCACTTGCCAGTGCTGATTTTTGAAAAGTGAACATCTGAAACGCAAACACTGATTGCTGGAAACTGAAATAACGAATATAGAAACAAATAGGCCCAATGTCTGGTTTGGTAGATTTAGAGCTGAACTCCAGGCAAACGAGGGTTGCCACCTTTTCTTCAAGCTAAACCCGAACACTGTTGCGGCCTGGGACACCTTTGGGTGCCCCAAGGAGAGTGGCAGTGGGTGTAGCCAAATTGCTCTTGCTGACATCATCTCCCCCCCCCCCAGTGATGCCGAACCTGCCCCCAAAAAGCTGCCCACGGCTCCGGGATGGCAACAGATTGGTGTGTGACTATCTTGGTTTTTTGGGGAGCCACAGCTCGGTCTGAATAATGTGTCCGGGTTTCAGAGTGAGAGAGACCATCTGTTGTGCCTCTGCCCTGGTAGGACTGTGTGGGGGGGGACTAGGAGGGAGAGTGGGGCTATGATTGTAAGGGGCACTGTGATGTGTAAAGGGGCATTGTGATGAGGAGGGGAACTGAGGACACTGTTGGACTGCTTTAAAGAGGGGCCTGTGGACATGGATGAAAAGGGAGAGCCGTAATGTTAAGGGAGATTGTGATGTGAAGGAGGACAGTGATGTACGGGGGGGAGGACTGTAATGTGTTATAGTAGAAACATAAGATTCGGAGCTGCGGCAGGAGACAATTTTAAAAACGTGAACCCCATGAATTTTATTTCAAGACCCCTGCTGTAGCACTCCGGTTAGATCTTAAACCTGCGCAAGCCATCGCTGGAACATCTCATGAATTAGAGGACTTGGGACTGATGTTGGACACAGGCCTGTCCGGACTCTTTCTAACCCAGGAAAACTATCTGTCCCTCCACCCTCATGTTTGGGTCCTCTGGGCCAAGAGAAGATCCTCTTGTCTGAACAAGGGTTTTGGATTTAATGGTTGCCTCCTTCGAGGCTGTACTATATATCCTTAGACCGCATCATTCGTTTGACCTACCAAGCAAGACACTCCATGGCATTGTGGATTGCCAACCCAATACTGGAGTCAGGAAATCCTTTTTCTCATGGATGGTTCTGTTGATGAGGCCAGCCTATTGGGGACTTTTTGACAACAAACTAAAATTTCCAGGTTTTTCAAAAAATCAGACCGTGTGTGTACGCTCCATCGGACAAACTTTTTCGGTTTTCATTTTCATCGGACAAATGTTCGCTCTGCAAACGGACAAACTTTCCGGCCACAAAAGTCCTACGGTGCAAAGTCCTGTCGTGTGTACAGAAATCCATCGGACTTAAAGTGGTTGTAAACCCTTACAGACCACTTTAACCTACAGGTAAGCCTAGATTAGGGTTTACCTGTAGGTGCAAGAAATATCTCCTAAACCTACACGGTTTAGGAGATATTTGCCAAAGAAAGGCACCGATGTCTACGGCGCATGCACCGGAGAGTGAGAGTGAGGGATGAAGCTGCGCGTGGCGGCACCCGCGCGCATGTGCGGGAGTGACGTCACGCGACTCCGGACAGTCACAGAGCCGGAGTTCGCGGCCCCTGGAAGAAGAGGGGTAAAAATGGACGCTCGCTATTAGCGGGGAAATCGGGGACATCGCGGGCTTCTCCTGCAGGTAAGTGACACATAATGGGCTACTATGCGATGCATAGTAGCCCATTATGCTTTACCTTTGCAGGGAAACAAAGAGGAAGTAAATCCGGAAGTACATCAGGGTTTACTAACTCTTTAAGTCCAAAGTACAAACACGCATGCTCAGAACCAATGCAAAAGATCAGACAACAATACAGAAGTTGACCAAGGGGTGGCGGTAAAGAGCTGAAAAACCACATGATTTTGGGAAAGTTTGCTGAAAAAGTCCTGCTGTGTGTTTGCATTCCAAGTTGACGGCCAATGCCCTTCGAACAAAAATCCACGGAAAAGTTTGTTTGACGTCCGACCGTGTGTATGAGGCTTAAGATACCTTGATGTTATCTCGGAACAAGGGAATTGATTGTCAGAGGAAGCCTGTCTTCCCATCAGCAACTTATGCCGCGTACACGCGACCGTTTTTAATGTCATTGAAAAAAACGAAGTTTTTCTCGACGTGATTCTTCTCAAGCCTGCCTTGCCTACACACTATCGTGAAAAAAAAATGCTTGCGCAAAGCGCGGTGACGTACGAAATGTACAACGGCACTATAAAGGGGAAGTTCCATTCAGATGGTGCCACCCTTTGGGCTGCTTTTGCTGATCCTCGTGTTAGTAAAGTTTGGTGAGAGACGATTCGCGCTTTTCAGCCTCGTACCTTTCAGTCCGTTACAGCGTGACGAATGTGCTATCTCCATTACGAACACTAGTTTTACCAGAACGAGCGCTCCCGTCTCATACTTGCTTCTGAGCATGCGTGTTTTTTTCACGTCGTTAAAGCCTACACACGTCTGTTTTTCATGACGAGAAAAACGATGACGTGAAAAACGACGAGAATAATTAGAGCATGTTACAAATTTTTAATGCCCATTTTTCACGTCGTGAAAAATGCTCTGGAGCCCACACACAATCGTTTTTAATGACCAAATAAAAAAATGGCATTTTTCTCGTCATGAAAAACGGTCGTGTGTACACGACATTAGAGTTAAGAGTGATTCGGTTGTCCCTTCAGAGCCGGACCCCTCAACTGTGAAGGCACCTGATGAGAATCCCTGGACAATGCCACAGCCATGCCATGCATCAACCGTCAAGGGGGCATCAACAGTCAAACTGTACTAAAGGAAGGGGATTTGCGCCTCTATTGGACAGAATTGCACCTTCTGTCCACATGCCAGACATGGAAAATTGGCAGGCAGACTTTCTCAGTCGCTGGGGTCTGGATTGGGTGGTAATGGGCCCATCTGGAGGTGTTTCATGCCCCTTGCCACAAATGGCAGACGTGGATCTTGTCTGCATCCAGAGTCAACAAACTGGACAAATGTGTCACTAGGTCCAGGGACCCTCTGGACTTTACAGAGGACGTTTCGATGATGCCATGGGATTCTCTGCACTCTGCCCTTCTGTCTGTCCAGATCCTCCTTCACCTGTTCTGCAGGATAGAGATGGAAGGCAGTCCAGTGATTCAAATCACACCGAAGTGGCCCGTGAGAATATGGTAATACTCATGGCAAACTCTCTGTGGCCCCTCACGGATTGTGGAGACCTACTGTCCCTAGGGCCAGTACACCATCCTGCTTCTCAGTTGCTGGCTTGATGGTATGGCTAAAATACAAATTTAAAAAAATTATTCAGTGCAGCGCTATAAGTGAGACTGCACGAAGCTTGAAATCATGCAGCAAACATAGTATGCCATAACGTCCATAAACCGTGAATGAATATTAAAAAGGTCCCGCAATAGTGGTTCTCCACAGAATCTTGCACCAATACACATAAAAGTGCACATGACACGCAACGGCACTGCTGCTTCTGTTCGATGCATCACATGTCTCCACACAGACAATTAAATGTGCTCACCCCTCCAAAGACCTGCATGTTAGAGGTCCTAAGCTAACCAGATATATAACACCTTTCTGTTTCATGGAGCGGTTCCCCACCACGGCAGCAAGATGTTTCCCCCCCTTAGGTCAATAATGAACTCGCTCTTCTTCCTCCTCCTCTCCTTTGTCAGAGACAAAAATAAACACTTCTAGTGCTCTCTGTGTAATGCTTTATTAACCGCTTAACGACCGCTCACGGCATATATACGTCAGCAGAGTGGCTCGTACAGGCACAATCACGTACCCGTACGTGGTCCTTTAACTGCCTGCCGTGTGGTCGCACCCGCGACCCTGCAGTCATCCCTGTGAGTCGGACCGCAGTTCCCCCGGACTCATTCGCCGCGGGGATCCCCGCGATCGTCTCACGGAGGGATGGAGCGGGAAGATGATAGTGTAAACATCTCCCCGCTCGCCTACTGACACTCACCGATCTCCGCTCTGTGTAATCAGAGCGGAGATCGGTGACGTGTCACTCGTAGCCACGCCCCTTCTCAGTTAGAATCACGCCCTTAGGCACATCTTAACCCCTTCAGCGCCCCTAGTGGTTAACCCCTTCACTGCCAGTGTCGTTTTTACAGTAACCAGTGCATTTTTATTGCACTGATCGCTGTAAAAATGTGAATGGTCCCAAAAATGTGTCAAAAGTGTCCGATGTGTCCGCCATAATGTCGCAGTCATGAAAAAAATCGCAAAAAATTGATAAAAATGCTATAAAACTACCCCCTATTTTGTAAACGCTATAACTTTTGTGCAAACCAATCAAACGCTGATTGCGATTTTTTTTATTTTTATTTTTTATTTTTTTTTACCAAAAATATGTAGAAGAATACGTATCGGCCTAAAGTGAGGGAAAAAAAAGTTTTTTTATATATTTTTGGGGGATATTTATTATAGCAAAAAGTAAAAAATATTGCATTTTTTTCAAAATTGTCGCTCTATTTTTGTTTATAGCGCAAAAAATAAAAACCGCAGAGGTGATCAAATACCACCAAAAGAAAGCTCTATTTGTGGGAAAAAAAGGACATCGATTTTGTTTGGGAGCCACGTCGCACAACCGCGCAATTGTCAGTTAAAGCGACGCAGTGCCGAATCGCAAAAAGGGGCCTGGTCTTTATGCTGCGTATTGGTCCGGGGCTTAAGTGGTTAAAGTATACAGCAATATTGTACTTGCATAAAAAGGTGGTGTAGCGATACCTTCAACTAAGAGGGCCGCAGATTTAGTTTGGGCCCTGAAGACAGCTCCGCCAACCCCCGGCAATTTACTCAACCCCCTACTGGCACAGTTAGTTACGGCAGCAATATAATTCTTATGCTATATGATTAAACTCAGACACCAAGGCAATAATGAAAGGGGTATCTAATTTACTTTAGACTTGTGGTAAAAAGGGTTAACAATGGTAACAGTTTACAGGTAATAAGTTGCAGAGCCCTGCAGCAATAAACACACTATGCATCAAATGAACAGTAAAGGTGCGCCGCGTGGGCGACCGTTAACTAGGCGCCCTGTGGCGCAGTAACTAAATGAACTAACTAGCTGGCCAGGCCTGGCTCAGATATCTAAAACTCAGTCTATAGGGGATGATGGTTTCTTCACCGGCAAGTCTTTAAAGGTGGTGCACATAATAGAATAACATTTGTAATCCAGTGGGACGATGGTAATAGAATAAACACTTTACTGAACAACCTCTGAGTTCAGCTCTGATATGAATCTCCAGTGAGAGTATCAGACATAAACTTGTGGGCCACGGCAGTCTATAGGCACATCAGCAATAATCAGTATATGGTCTGAGCATACGCTCGCTCACCCCTCCGGACGCGATCCCAGTCCGGGAACTTCCACCGACTGTGTCCTCACACACAGTATCTCCAGCGATCGGGTCCCCGATCCAACCAAAGCTGTAGATAAGCGAAGTCAGATGCCACCCAGGCTCGCAATGGGGTGGAAGGCTCTTTGGTGCTGCGCAAGGCCTCAGGCTTCAGGCCTTGCACTCCGGCACATCCGCACAGGAGGATCAGTCACTGAAGTCTCGTGTCCCAAAGAGGCCGAGCCCAGCCTCGCCTCCTCCTTTTATAACCCCTCCCATGAGTCTCTGGGGTGGAAACATTGCCGAAAGGGGTTCTGGGCAAGGTAGTCCTGGAAGTCTTAAAGGGGACCCCGCTACACACTCCCCCCACTTAAATTCTTTGGTCCCCAAAGAAAATTTTAGCATACACTGCGTACAACCCCAGACAACATTGCATAAGAGGTCGGCATAGGGAATTCCCACCAAAACCGAGGGGTTGGATTCCCTTGCCCACAGGTCACACTATCCTGAGTGGCCTGCCTAACTGTGCCAGAGAGTGAGTGGGGGTTGTTGCCCTCTACCAAATGTACAGTGGAGGGATCCGGATTCTCTACACTCCTCCTAGCAGTGACCACAGAATCTTCTGAACTCTTCCCCATTTGTGGGTAGGTCAACTTTCTGGGAAGCCTTATGACTCTGCGAGCCCTTTGTTCCCTTGGGGTTGCTGGCTCTGGCGCCACAGGCTCTTCTTCTGTAACAGGCTCAGGCAACACGGCAGGCTCTGTAACATCTGCTTCAGGAGCAGAGGGATCCACAGAGTCTCTAGGGTCCTGTTCAGGGTGAACATCACAGGCATCTTCCCAGTAGTCCGATGAAGGACTAGATGGGATGAATTCAGCGGCTTCTGCATTCAGTTGTCCATCTATAGTGTCTTCAGTAGTTGGAAGATCTATAGCAGAAGTTCCATGAGTTGGAGAAGGCCACAGCCAGTCAAGCTCTCTCTCTTCATCTCCACTGAGTTCAGAAGCTTCTGTATCTTCAGTCCGAGAGGTCTGGGACCGAGTGTTTGGCCTGGGGGTATCCAGAATAGAGACTGGTTCGGGGGAGTCCCTCACTGGAGGTATCCTGACCGCTTCAGCAAGTGGGAGCAGGTGGTTTCGATGCCACGTCTTCAGTGGGCCTACCTTTCCTTTTGGCTTCAACTTGTAGACAGGTAGGCCCGGCAGCTTCCTACAGATGACATAGGGTTTAGATCTCCATCTGTCTGCAAGTTTGTGTTTTCCAGGGACCCCCAGATTGCGTAGCAGTACTCGGTCCCCGGGCTGCAGGTCTTGTACCCAGACCTTCAAGTCGAAGTTTCTTTTGTTTCGAGCTCCCCTTTGATCTGAGGCCGCTTGAGCTTGTTCATAGGCTACTTTCAGGCTGTGTCTGAGCCTGTCCACATATCCTTTGTGGGATGTGGCTGAGGAATGGTCTAAAGAGGTGCCAAAGGCCAAGTCCACAGGTAACCTCGCTTCTCTCCTAAACATGAGTCGATATGGGGAGTAGCCTGTAGCATCACTGGTGGTGCAGTTGTAAGCGTGTACTATAGCTGCTATGTGTTTACTATAGCTGCTCAGTCTCTCTGTGTTTTTCCGGAAGAAACAATTGCCATTTATCTTCCAGGTCATCAGAGGGGCCCCTTCAGTAGACCACTCCCTGATGCACCTGTAACCTGTCCCACTCTTTCCTCAACAGGCGAGCTTCCTTTGAGGAGTGACTCAGAAGTCTGTTTGAATCCTGATTCTCCAGGGCTTCCAGAACTAATTTCCCCATGGGGTCTTCTAATTGGTCACATCTTAGCTCTTTCTTGGACAGCTTTGGCAGATGGTCTTCCTTCAGTTGAGTTACTCCACAGTATTGTTTGGGGACTCCTACCATGGTAACTCCTATCTCTTCCGCCCTTGAGCCCCCTCTGGCTTGTAATTCAGCCCCTTGACAAAGGGCCCGCACCCTGTCTGGTGCCACTTGAGTCCAGTCTTCCATGTCATGGGTGGGACCATGAGATCTTCTGGACAAAGCGTCCGCATCTCGATTCCCAATCCCTGGCCTGTACTTTAGGCTGAAATTGAATCCAGACAATGCGGCCAGCCAACTGTGTCCAGTGGCGTCCAGCTTTGCTGTAGTGAATAGGTAGGTAAGGGGGTTGTTGTCAGTCTTCACAGTGAACTCCGCCCCATACAGGTAGTCTTTGAGCTTGTCTACTACCGCCCAATTAAGGGCCAGGAACTCCAGCTTGTGAGTGGGGTAGTTTTTCTCAGAGGGGGTCAGGCTCCTGCTCACGTAGGCAACAGGCCGTAGTTGCCCTTCGTGTTCTTGATAAAGTACTCCTCCCAGACCGTCATGACTAGCATCTACGTGCAGTTCATAGGGTTTGGTTGGGTCTGCATAGGCCAAGACTGGAGCAGTGGTTAGGTTCTTCTTCAACGCCTGGAAGGCCTCTTCACACTTCTGGTTCCACTGATCTCTGACTGACTCTCCCAGCTTCCTGGGCCCTGAGTCATCCTCTTCTCCCTCAGTCTTGAGCAGTTCATTCAATGGTCTAGCAATTCGGGTGAATCCTTCCACAAACCTCCTGTAATAGGAGCAGAACCCTAAGAAGGATCTGAGTTCTGTTACTGTGGTGGGTCGTGGCCAGGAGGTAACTGCCTCCAATTTCTCAGGGTCTGTGGCCACCCCTTCTTCAGACACTATGTGCCCCAGATAGTTCACAGAAGACTGGTAGAACCAACACTTCTCAGGCGAAAGCTTGAGTCCCTCCTCACTGCGTCTCCTCAAGACTTTTTCCAGCCTCTTCTCGTGTTCCTCCAGGGTTCTTCCAAAGACAATGACATCGACCAGGTATACAAGGACTTCAATAAGGTTCATGTCTCCTACAGTCTTCTCCATGAGATGTTGGAAGGTAGCAGGAGCTCCAGACAGTCCCTGAGGCATTCGATCAAACTCAAATAACCCCACTGGGGTTATGAAGGCTGTCTTCTCCTTGTCTTCTGGATGCATAGGGATCTGATAGTATCCACTCTTGAGATCCATAACGCTGAACCACTTGGCTCCAGACAAACTCTGTAAAGCGTCCTCTATCCTCGGAGTGGTGTACTGGTCGGGTATGGTCCTCCTGTTGAGAGTCCTGTAGTTTATACAGAGCCTCAATGACCCATTCTTCTTCCGGACCACCACTATCGGGGAGGCATAGGGGCTTCTAGACTCCCGGATCACACCAGTCCTCTTGAGTTCTGCAAGTTGTTCCCTTAGATCCTCCAGATCTGCTAGTGGGACCCGCCTGACCCTCTCTCTGAAGGGCTTATCTTCTTGGAGGCGGATCCGATGGGTGGCACTCCTTGCACACCCCACATCGAACTCATCTTTGGAGAAGATCTTCTCCCATCTGGTCAACTGGGCCTTGGCTCTCTCTTTCCAAGCCCTGGGCAGATTCGGGTTTTCCATGGACAGCTTCTCCCAAACATCTCCTCCTTCACCTGTCCCCTTGACTTCTGACAAGGTAACAGGGGCAGCAGGGCTCACCTGGCCCAGCAGCATCCTGGCTGGGATTTCCATGGGGCCATCTGTAGTGTTCCTAACACTCACCGGAACTCTACAATGGGCCTTCTTCAGGGCCTTTAGTGGAATCACTTCTGGTATCACTTCCAGACCGGGGGACTCTTCCCTTGGGTCGGACTCCAACATGACAAAGGGTCCAGGCTGCTCCCAAGTAAGCTTCACAGTGGCTCTGAGACGGGTTACTTCGCCGGGCTGCAACACTACCCCTTCTCTTCCAAGTCTCCACACCTTCCCTATCCACTCTCCAGGGGTCTTCTGCTCTAGGACCAGCCGTTGGTAGGCCGTCTTCAGCATGGGGTGGATCTTGGTGGCCGCTTGCCCCTTCTCTTCCACTAGAGGGGTCAAGAGTCTTCGGACCAGGTCCATGTTCGTCCCTATTATAAGGGAACTCTTATTGGCTCCTGGCGATCGAGGGCACACAACTGCCAGGGTGTCAAACACTTCGGCCTTCCCTGCCACGGATGGGTCAAAAGTCATCTTGACGGGCAGATAGCCATCGTAGGGGAAATTCTGGGTTCCAATCCCACATATTTCCAGTCCCTCTATCTTCTGGATGGGCAGGTGACTCAAGTGTTTATCGTAGAAATCCCGGTATAATAGGGTCACTTGTGCCCCAGTATCCAAGATTGCTCTGGTGTAGACTTCTTCCACTTGAATGGGCACTATAGGAGATGGGCCTACCAGCCTCTCCGGATATGGCCTGGCAGGGGTCGCCTTCTTCTGGCCCTTTCCCTTCGGACTCTCTCTCGTCCAACTCCCTTTGGACTTTAATCTTTCTTGAGCCTGGTATGCATTGATTCCCCCCTTTCAATGGGTGTACGGACCCGCTGAGGGATACTATTGTTTTTCTTAGGTGTGCACCCCCTCTGAGGAGTGCTGTGCCTCTTCTGAGGGGTCTTGCCCCCTTTCTCTGGGGTGAATCTCTGTTGAGGAATGTTGTGTTTCCTCTGAGGTGTTTTGTCTCCTCTTTTCTTCTGCTTCGCATTCAGCTTGGAGCTCACTGAAGGTGATGGGCACCTGTTTGCCTCCGTCACTGGGGCCCTCTGAAGTTTCCCGCCGGCTTGCGGTTGTCCGTTTTCTTCTTCTTGGGACTGGAACATGTAGCTGCAATATGGCCAATTCCTCCACAGTTAAAGCAGACTATATCTCCCCATTCTTGTAAAGATGCGGGTCCTGAGGCAATTGGGAATAATTCCTTCCTTGGTACTTCTCTCTTGGGACCCTCTGGGTCTTTCGCCATCAGAGAGGTCAACATCTCTAACACCTTGGACATTTGAGATTTTAGAGTGTCTACCTCTGAGTCTCTTTTAGGGGTCATCACTGGATTGACTAGCACCTGTGCGGGGACAACATTTGTCTTAGTCATTTGCTGGTCCTGTTTTAGCGCCTCCTCATCTCTGATGATTTTTATCAAGTCAGCATAAGTCAGTAACGTTCCTCCTCTCGAGGTTTTCAGGTGCAGCCAGACTGGATCCGAGCGTAAGGCTCCCTTTAAGACTTGCTTCATTCTTGCCGCATCTGTATCTTGGGGCTTCATTCCCTTCTTCAACACAATCTTGCACAGCAACCTGTTCAGTCTCCTAACATACTCTGAAAGTTTCTCCCTTGGCTGTTGGAAAGTGTGTTCAAATTGGTAGACCATCTCTGTCACCTTTTCCAATTGACCGAACTCTTCCTGTAGCATGGCTAGACAGTCTTGAGCCGTGCAATCTGCATTCCCAAACCGAAAGCTTTTCACTGCTTCTGCGCCTTTGAGGCTCTCTATCACTCGTTGCCTCTTCTGCGCTTCAGGCACCTCCCATGCCTCTACTGCTTGTAATGCCTGCTCCACCCAGGTATCAAAATCTTCTTCCCCTGCAGGGACAGGGAGCTTCCCTGAGAATGTTTTCAGTCTCCGGTAGCTAGTCTCCACATGCACCGTGTTTGTCTTCTGACATTTGATTAGTAGATCCCCTATTGCCTTTATCAATTCTGGTAATAAAGCAGTGGCAGGTGCGGGTGCCACCGGGGGTGTCACCCCACCTCCTCTTTCTGGTGAGGTACGAGCCGCAGCCTGCGGTGATCCCATCTGTGATGGTTCCTTCTTTATAGTTAACGTGGGCGCCAATCTATAGGTTCTATTGTCTGGCATCTTTACACACTTGTACTTGCAAGCCTCTGGTATCCCGTCTCCGTATTCCACCAGTGCATACTGATATGAAGTGTCCGGGTCTGCCTTTATATCTATCACCCACGGTGTGTGATCTGGGGACACTAACTTCATTAACTCCTCTACCATGTAAGTCTTCCATTCCTCCCCTGGGACACTGATGACTATCGAGTTGTTTGGCTCTGCCCTAGAGGTTTTGCACCACTCTTCTATTGCTTGCGGGTCCACGCCGGCACCTCTGGCGTTTAATTGCTGTATCAGGATCCCGGACGAGGCCCCACGTGTAGCGATACCTTCAACTAAGAGGGCCGCAGATTTAGTTTGGGCCCTTAAGACAGCTCCGCCAACCCCCGGCAATTTACTCGACCCCCTACTGGCACAGTTGGTTACGGCAGCAATATAATTCTTATGCTATATGATTAAACTTAGACACCAAGGCAATAATGAAAGGGGTATCTAATTTACTTTAGACTTGTGGTAAAAAGGGTTAACAATGGTAACAGTTTACAGGTAATAAGTTGCAGAGCCCTGCAGGAATAAACACACTATGCATCAAATGAACAGTAAAGGTGCGCCGCGTGGGCAACCGTTAACTAGGCGCCCTGTGGCGCAGTAACTAAATGAACTAACTAGCTGGCCAGGCCTGGCTCAGATATCTAAAACTCAGTCTATAGGGGATGATGGTTTCTTCACCGGCAAGTCTTTAAAGGTGGTGCACATAATAGAATAACATTTGTAATCCAGTGGGACGATGGTAATAGAATAAACACTTTACTGAACAACCTCTGAGTTCAGCTCTGACATGGATCTCCAGTGAGAGTATCAGACATAAACTTGTGGGCCACGGCAGTCTATAGGCACATCAGCAATAATCAGTATATGGTCTGAGCATACGCTCGCTCACCCCTCCGGACGCGATCCCAGTCCGGGAACTTCCACCGACTGTGTCCTCACACATAGTATCTCCAGCGATCGGGTCCCCGATCCAACCAAAGCTGTAGATAAGCGAAGTCAGATGCCACCCAGGCTCGCAATGGGGTGGAAGGCTCTTTGGTGCTGCACAAGGCCTCAGGCCTTGCACTCCGGCACATCCGCACAGGAGGATCAGTCACTGAAGTCTCGTGTCCCAAAGAGGCCGAGCCCAGCCTCGCCTCCTCCTTTTATAACCCCTCCCATGAGTCTCTGGGGTGGGAACATTGCCGAAAGGGGTTCTGGGCAAGGTAGTCCTGGAAGTCTTAAAGGGGACCCTGCTACAGGTGGCATATACACTAGATCACTAAAAGTATTGGGACGTCTGCCTTTACACGCACATGAACTTTAATGGCATCCCAGTCTTAGTCTGTAGGGTTTAATATTGAGTTGGCCCACCCTTTGCAGCTATAACAGATAGTTGCTACTAGTTACTATCATCCACCATGTCACCCTGCTGCCAGACCTCCATACACTCTGAGAGACAATGAAACAGTCTTTTGATTTTGTTTTATTTGGGGGGATATAACTTGGTTGGGGAAGGGGGTATGGGATGCCCATATAACAGATCACTTTGCCATCATTGTTAAAGATTTGTTGAATCTAAAGTACTTTGAGCAGATGATGGACGCTGACATATGCAGTCCCTCCTCTGCACCAACTCCTGCAGACTGTTACTCCCAGGACTCTCCTCCTCCTGCACAAAACTTCACTGCAACCTGTCAGTATCTCCGCCCCATCATTGTTACATCACACCAGGGATCCCTCTGAATAAACCTAGGTGGTTATCTGACTTGCTGAACGCTGATTGGCCAGGGGCCTGCAGTACCCCTTCTTGGCGGCCTAGTAGTTTAGTAGCTTGAGTTAGTTGGTGGACTACTGATCCCAGCTAGCCCGACTTGCAAATCCTGTGCCCGCAGGCCACATCGATTTGACACATAACCCCACAGTCTCTCCTCTGGCATGCCTCCTTCAGATATCCACTGTGCCTCACTCACCGACCTTCTCCTGCCCTGAGTCCATGGTGAAGAATTTACCCGGACATGCAAGGTCCATAAAGACATGGATGAGCGAGTTTGGGGTGGAGGAACTGGACTGGCCTGCACAGAGTCCTGACCTCAATCCGATACTTTGGGATGATTTAGAGCGGAGACTGCAAGCCAGACCTTCTCGTCCATCATCAATGCCTGACCTCACAAATGCGCATCTGGAAGAATGGTCAAACATTCCCATAGACACACTCCTAAACCTTGTGGACAGCCTTCCCAGAAGAGTTGAAGCTGTTATAGCTGCAAAGAGTGGGCCAACTCAATATTGAACCCTGCGGGCTAAAACTGGGATGCCATTAAAGTTTATGTGCATGTAAAGGCAGGCGTCCCAATACTTTTGGTAATATAGTATTGGGACGCCTGCCTTTACACGCATGCAGCGACCAGGCACAAGTATGGGTATGTCCTCCACACTGACTCGCACAGCGGCGTCCATGTAGAGTAATGATAACATGCGCCTGTCTCCACGTTACGCCCCCAAGACAAGGCTTCATCAGAGGTTCCCAGGTCCTAAGAGACAAGTGCCCGTCAGATTTATTCATTCCTACCCTCTTAAAGGCTAGGAAGTCAACTTTCCAGAAGAAACTCTACCATCACACCTGGAAGGCCTATTTTGCTTGGAGCGAGACAAGGAAATGTCATCCTGGAAAGTACTCCATGGGATGCATTCTATTCTTCCTCTAGGAGTACTCACAAACGGCAAATCTCGGCCTTGGCCATTCTATTTCAGAGACTGTTGGCCTCTCTTTCTTTAACCACTTGAGACCCGCGCTATAGACGAAAGACGTCTGCAGCGTGGCTCTCAAGTGTTGGGTGGACGTCCATGGACATCCTGCTGTTTACATCCCCCCCGCGCGCCACTGAGGGCACGCGGCGGGGAACAGCTGTGCCCGCCGTATCACGTGATGCCGATGCGTGTGCCTGGCGACCACGATGTCCGCCAGGTACACGCGATCGGCTGTTACAGAGGCAGGACATGGATCTCTGTGTGTAAACACAGAGATCCACGTCCTGTCAGGGAGAGAGGAGACCGATGCTGTGTCCCTTGTACATAGGGACACAGATCAGTCACCTCCCCCAGTCGCTCCCCTCCCCCACACAGTAAGAATCACTTCCAGGGAACATATTTAACCCCTTGATCGCCCCCCTAGTGTTAACCCCTTCCCTGCCAGTCACATTTATACAGTAATCAGTGCATTTTTATAGCACTTTTATAGCACTGTTCGCTGTATAAATGTGAATGGTCCCAAAATAGTGTCAAAAGTGTCCGATATGTCCGCCGCAATATCGCAGGCCTGACAAAAATCGCAGATCACCGATATTACTAGTAAAAAAATTTAAAAAATGTCATAAATCTATCCCCTATTTTGTAGGTGCTATAACTTTTGCGCAAGCCAATCAATATACGCTTATTGCAAAAATTTTTACCAAAAATATGTAGAAGAATACGTATCGGCCTAAACTGAGAAAAAAAATAGTTTTTTAAAAAAAAAATTGGATATTATTATAGAAAAAAGTAAAAAAATAGTGTTTTTTTTTACATTTCTGTCTTTTTTTGTTTATAGCGCAATAAATAAAAACCGCAGAAGTGATCAAATACCACCAAAAGTAAGCTCTATTTATGGGAAAAAAATGATAAAAATATCATTTGGGTACAGCGTTGTATGACCGCGCAATTGTCATTCAAAGTGTGTCAGCGCTGAAAGCTGAAAATTGGTCTGGGTACGAAGGGGGTTTAAGTGCCCAGTAAGCAAGTGGTTAATTTAAGCCTTTGTGATGGGTGTCACACACATCTCTCCCCCCTGTACGCTCTCCTGTGTATCAATGTGAAGAAAATTGTGTTGTGGTGTTTCTGGCATACGCTATAAATTGTAGTGATCACAAGTGGCCTCCAGATGGCACCAAATTACAGGAATTTCAGACACTGAAGAAGTATCTCTCTCTATGTTACAGATAATTATCACCTTTTCGGCTCTCAGAGGATTTTCCTGGTGTCTGTTCTAATGAGAGCCGCTTGTAAGATAAATGTCCATGTTCTTCTCACTCTTTGAATAGTTTACATAAATGTGATGATGCGTCACTTTAGATTGAAGAAGGGCAATTTTTTAATGCACAGTAAAACCTTGGTTTGAGAGTAACTTGGATTGAGAGTGTTTTGTTAGACGAGCAAAATTTTTAAATAAATTTTGACTTGATAAACAAGCGATGTCTTGATATACAAGTAGCATTGTGTCACAACTGAGTATGAAATGGAATCGGATTTTCCGACGGGTATTGTGTGGTGGCAGGCTGTTGTAAGAAAAAAATCTGACCATTTGTACGCTCCATCGGACAATTGTTGTCGGAATTTCCCACAACATATGTGGGATAGCATGCTTTAAAATTTTCCGACAACAAATGTCGGATTATCCGAAAGTGTGTACACAAGTCCATCGGGCAAAACTCCAAAGTACAAACACGCATGCTCAGAAGCAATGCTCACCATAAAACAACAATAGCAGAGGTTGCCCAAAGGGTGGCGCTAAAGAGCAGAAAAAACACGTAGTCTCTGTTTGCCGACAAAGTTTTTCCGTTTGTATGCAGAACAAGTTCACGGGCAACGCCCTTTGGACAAAATTCCACGGCTTTGTCCGATGGAAATCCGATCATGTGTACCAGGCTTAAGTGTAGCAATATGGTTACATTTAATGAAGGTACAACATTTAGCAACTCACATGGTTGATGATTAAAATAGGCACATCTAAGTATGAAGGCATCCGGGGTAAAGCTGTCCACATAGATCATACTCTGCACCGCCATCGATGTCGTCCCTTCCACTCTGTGCGCCTCGCTTTTAGATCGCTCTCCTGTAGGGTAGTCTTCCCGGTCACGATTGCAGACTGACAGCGGTGAGAGCCAGCGGTGAGGAGGACGGTCTATGTGGAAAGCTTTACCCCGCATGCCTCTATACTTAGATGTACCTCTTCTAATCATCAACCATGTGAGTTGCTAAATGTTGAACCTTCATTAAATGTAACCATATTGCTACACTTAGAGGCGCCTCTCTTCTCTTTCATACTCTGTAGCTCCTGCTGGATTTTGCTTCTAATCTCCTTGTGGAGGCTTCCATTTGTGGATGGACATTTTATGGTTATACAACTGTAGCGACCTCACCCCATCTCTTTTGTCTAGGGGTATCACACACACGACAGGGTGAGATGCGCTACGGCCCATGTCCTCCCCATAACTGTGGGTGAGGTGAAGGCCAGCACCAGATATTTCCTCGGGCCTGTGTGCTTCTGTAAAGGAGTAAGTCCTGTTGTGCCAACACTTCCCTCTGGTCCCATTAACCAGAGTTCCACACACCGATCACAGTCCAACTCTTGTTTTATTGCATATCTCACAATAAACAGTGCTTCAATAGCCAACTGGTTGCGACTTGTTAACATTTGGATACAGGGGATGAGCAGGTCGAGGCACTATCCTAATTCTCAGCTAAACCACTGCAATCTCGCCAGCAGTTACTATAGCCATATCTTGAAAGGACTTAGAGCTTGAGAGTCTCTACCAGCGACTCAAGAGAACGTAGATAGGAGTACCTTCGCTGCGCTGCGGCCCCTATCAGGGGAAGATGTCCCTCCAAGGGAGTCACCAGAGGCCCATCCATCACTGGGTTGATGCTGCTCCAGACTCTCCGAATGGGTAACCTCCCCGGCCTCCTCACCTCAGACATGGGCCCCATCCACTTCAGGGACCCTCGGACTTCTCTACCCTCGCGGGACCCAGTCGAAGTCACTGGGCCCCAGGCCTCCTGGTTCAGTACCTCACCCCAGGCTGAAGGTGCCTGGGATGGACTCCAACTCCATTCCGGTCAGGCCTAGGGCACTTGAGCCGGAATCCGGAACCGCCCGCACCCAGGCCTAAGGAACCTGTGCGCGTGATGAAGAACCTCCAGAAGAGCAAGACCTCGTGATTAGGGCGTCTCCCCCTTTTATCCCCTCCCATGACGCCACGGCAGGTTCCCCGCCCTCGCCGTACCGTCTCCGAGAAGGGACAAAAAGGGACAACACTATGGCAGTGAATCTACCTTGAGCCTGCGAGCACCTGCCACCCACAGGCCAAGGAGACTATTACACCGCCCAATCCTCCACGAATACAAATAGTCATTACTCCCATACCTACACATCTGAACTTCCACCCAGGTGTACCCCACCTAAATTTAAAGACCCCGCTACATACTCCCCCTTGTGATTTGATGCTGGTCCGAACCCATGTCTCCCAAAGGTGGTGACATAAGTCTTACCCTAGAGGCATCCCTAAAAATTTGAACCTCAATCATACCAAGACCTGCTCAAAGGGAAGGGGAACATAAAACAATAAAACTTTTTTTTTTTCTTTTAAAACCCTCTAAGCATGTACACATATACAATCCCTCCCTTTACTGTCCAAGAACCACCCCATACTCAGTAGTCTTGACAGACGGATCTCCTGCAGAGGGAAAAAAAAACAACACGCAAGGAAAACCACATCCTGACATTCTGTGTAAATTTGGAATGAATGGGTCCATCAGCTGAGAGACCCACTCGCTCCAATAAGTAAAGTGATGCAAATGTACAAGCAACAGCCATTGCGCAACACCGCCACCTGGTGACGATGCCACGGTGATGACACTTGGTGAAATCTTCAATCTTCCTGCGTCCCTACACTGATTCTACCCCCAAAGTCTCTGTCTTTGAACTGTGAAGAAGAGAGAACAAACAAACAGCTCTCATTCCTCCAAAGAGTAGAAAAAAAAAAAAACTAGGGTACAGTTCGATGCTCCAGCAAGAACACCTCCGGAAACTTTTCACAGGAAACAAGTGAGTCTCTTCTCACAAATAGAACCTCGGGTCAGGCAAAAACAAAGGCTTCAGATGCTTATCGAAAACCTCAATCGAATAGTCGGCGTCCTCTCCATCTTTCCTGCAGATGCGCACCTTGTCTGCGTGGATATGGCGGCCCCACATCCAGTCTGCTCTGCAATCCCTAAACTTTTTCGACACGGGTGGCGAACAGGATAAGTATTGCCGGGCATGAGGCACTTTAAGCTTCTCCCAAACGAACTCATCGTACCATCGCTGTCGCAGAACTTCAACCTCAAACAGCAAGTCTCTGGGCAAGTACGGATATTCCCACCCATACTCATGAGCGACCCTCTGGGAAAAGAGTAGTTGCAATCGGGCTAAAGGAGGCATTGTGGCCCGCTCACCTTCTCCTGGCAGAACGATGGCCTCCGGGTGCCGAGGTACTTTCACTACCTCTGATGGCTTCTCTTTCGGTGCCCGTAGTGATGCTCGCTGTTTCCCCGCCAACAAAACGGGTGATACTGTGGACTGTGGAAGAGCAACCAGAGGACTAGGCTTCCTCGTAGACTCCGGAGCTTCCGCCCGGGGCGTGCTGTCTCCTATGGACATAGGCGAATCCTGGGGTGCACGTAGCATAGGCAATGGGCGTTTGTCCCAGCCCTTCTGGTGAAACAGTTCATCGATCTCACCGTCATCTCCACAATCCGACAGTGACTCTAGGTCGGAGGTGTCCTACATCTCCGCGGGAAGGTAGTCTCTGGTAGACGTGGTACTACCCTCCCTAGCGGGCTCCACCGACTGTGAACCCCCAACACCTCCAACCACCACCACAGTCCCAGCCCCTGGCTCACCTTGACCTTTTGTAGAACTGGGATGTCCAGGACTCTTCCAACCGGATCCATCCAGGCCAGGTGTCAGGGAAATTCCCCGTTTGTGGTCACCAATCCGCGGGCAGTGCGCTTGCGCGGCGAATCGGCGCATGCGCGTACGCGGCGGGACGGCGCTCCGACATTCTCGGGTGCGCGCACCGGCGAATCGGCGCGTGTGCATGCGCAATGGCGCGCCAATGGGATTACAGGCGGGCCTATTTTAACAGACTCAGTGACTCTGTCTGGTTGCTGGTTTGTCAGCGTTCCTGTGTTCCTAGTGTTCGAATTAAGTACTGATCTCCTGTTTTGACCCGGACCGGCTTGACCACCCTTCTGCTCTCCTGCACCTGACCTCTTGGCTTGATTAACGGACTTCCACCCTTCTCCAGTGTTTGACCCTCGGCCTGTGACCCGGATCCTCTGCCTATCTCCAACCCTTGACTCTCTGCCTGCACCCGGGACTTCTTGTTAACCACTTCGCGCCCGGGCTATATGAAAAAAACGTCCGCAAAGCGGTCGTCAATTGCTGATAGGACGTCTATGGACGTCCTCCCATTTACTTCCGCGATGCACGCCACCGCGGGCGCGCATCGGGGAAAAGCTGTGCCCGCCGTGTCAGGCGGGTGCCAATGCGCGTGCCTGGCGGCCGCGATGTCCGCCAGGTACGAGCGATCGGCTGTCACAGAGCCAGGGACGTGGATCTCTGTGTGTAAACACAGAGATCCACGTCCTGTGAGGGAGTGGAGACGGATGGTGTGTCCCTTGTACATAGGGACAACCATCAGTCATCTCCCCCAGTCAGTCCCCTCCCCCCACAGTAAGAACATCTAGCAGGGAACATAATAACCCCTTGATCGCCCCCTAGTGGTTAACCCCTTCCCTGCCAGTCACATTTATACAGTAATCAGTGCATATTTATAGCACTGTTCGCTGTATAAATGTGAATGGTCCCAAAAGTGTGTCAAAAGTGTCCGATGTGTCCGCCATAATGTCACAGTCACAAAAAAAAAAATCGCAGATCGCCGCCATTACTATTAAAAAAAAAATGTAAATTTTTTTTTAAAAAAATCATAATTCTATTCCCTATTTTGTAGGCGCTAACCAATCACTATACGCTTATTGCGATTTATTTTTTTACCTAAAATATGTAGAATACGTATCGGCCTAAACTGAGGAAAAAAATAGTTTTTTTTTTTAAAAAAATGGGATATTAATTATAGCAAAAATGAAAAAATATTGTGTTTTTTTTCAAAATTGTCGCTCTATTTTTGTTTATAGCGCAAAAAATAAAAACCGCAGAAATTATCAAATACCACCAAAAGAAAGCTCTATTTGTGGGAAAAAAAGGACGTCAATTTTGTTTGGGAGCCACGTCGCACAACCGCGCAATTGTCATTCAAAGCGTGACGGCGCTGAAACCTGAAATTTCACCTGGGCAGAAAGGGGGTTATGTGCCCAGTTGTCAAGTGGTTAAACCTACCTGAGCTTGCTCTACCCGAACCTGTGCTTGTTGCTTCTCCCCGAACTGGCACCTGCTGCTAACCGCTGCCTGGACTAGTACCTCCGCTGCTGGCTGCTGTCTGACCCAGTCCTCCCGTGGTGCTTGACCCTCAGCCTGTTCTCCAGTCAACTCACCCCTGCCGGACCTTTCAGCAAGACACCTATACCTGCTGGTGGCCAGTGCTCCCTTGTGCTGTCTTCTCTCTGTCTCACCTCCAGGGGGCAGAGTGCACTTGGGTGCAAGGGTAGACCACTCTCGGCATCTCGGCCTCGGTAAGTACTCACCTGATACCAGGCAAGCGACGGGGTGAAGCTCTTCCACGACCATAGGAGGCCTGCACCAATCCGACTTTCCTCTTCGGAGGTGGGAGCAGAGAATCTGTGGTGACCGAAGCAGCATCCTCGGATTTTTCCTTCTCCGTCTCTGATTGGGCAGTCACATCGCCCTGGTCAGTGCGTACGGGAACCTCCGCAAAGGCCTGGATCTCCCCTTCCGGAGTAGCGGTACCTGTGAGGCTGTTGAGGCGAAGGGCCCGGGGCCTTACTGTGGATGGCTCCACCTCGAACAAGAACTCTTTGCATGCTTCGCAACGCCCGAATGGCTTCAGGTGAACCACCAGTCCCGAGCATCCGTGACAGATCACACTGAGGGCCTCCGTGTCTCTGCAGGTGTACAGAGCCAACTGTCCTCGGGGCCTGAGTCTTATCCCCGTGTCTGTAAGGGGAGCAGCGAACGTAGTCATCTTCCTGGGGTAGGGAACCGGAATCCATGGGGAGCTTGAGGCCATCCCAACTGTCTGCTGCTCCATCACGCACTGACCACGCGCCGAAGTCTCCACGTGAGTTCCTCCACATGGCCAGACTCCTCCCACGACTTGCACGTTTTCGCGGGCTTCCATCAAGCTCCGCCCACAAACTGTGTAGTCACGGGTTGCCTCATGGCGCAGTGCAGTAAAAGCCCCCACATGTAGTACGTCACACGGCTGGACTTCTCCCTCTTCTCGCTCCTCCGCATGGGCCTTTCCCGTCTTAGGGTCATTTCCACGACTTTGAGCAGGAATGCACTTTGGCCGATCACATGGCCGACCTGCTCGGAACTCCTCCGGGCAGCAAAGTCTAGACACAGCCATTCTTACTTCCAAAGTCAAAACACATATCATCCCGGACTCACGAGCCCCCACGTGTAGCGACCTCACCCCATCTCTTTGACCTCACCCCATCTCTTTTGTCTAGTGGTATCACACACGACAGGGTGAGATGCGCTACGGCCCATGTCCTCCCCATAGCTGTGGGTGAGGTGAAGGCCAGTACCAGATATTTCCTCGGGCCTATGTGCTTCTGTAAAGGAGTAAGTCCTGTTGTGCCAACACTTCCCTTTGCTCCCATTAACCAGAGTTCCACACACCGATCACAGTCCAACTCTTGTTTTATTGCATATCTCACAATAAACAGTGCTTCAGTAGCCAACTGGTTGCGACTTGTTAACATTTGGATACAGGGGATGAGCAGGCCGAGGCACTATCCTAATTCTCAGCTAAACCACTGCAATCTCGCCAGCAGTTACTATAGCCATATCTTGAAAGGACTTAGAGCTTGAGAGTCTCTACCAGCGACTCAAGAGAACATAGATAGGGGCCGAAACGCAGCGAAGGTACTCCTATCAGGGGAAGATGTCCCTCCAAGGGAGTCACCAGAGGCCCATCCATCACTGGGTTGATGCTGCTCCAGACTCTCCGAATGGGTAACCTCCCCGGCCTCCTCACCTCAGACATGGGCCCCATCCACTTCAGGGACCCTCGGACTTCTCCACCCTCGCGGGACCCAGTCGAAGTCACTGGGCCCCAGGCCTCCTGGTTCAGTACCTCACCCCAGGCTGAAGGTGCCTGGGATGGACTCCAACTCCATTCCGGTCAGGCCTAGGGCACCTGAGCCGGAATCCGGAACCGCCCGCACCCAGGCCTAAGGTGCCTGGGCGCGTGATGAAGAACCTCCAGAAGAGCAAGACCTTGTGATTAGGGCGTCTCCCCCTTTTATCCCCTCCCATGACGCCACGGCAGGTTCCCCGCCCTCGCCGTACCGTCTCCGAGAAGGGACAAAAAGGGACAGCACTATGGCAGTGAATCTACCTTGAGCCTGCGGGCACTCACCACCCACCGGCCAAGGAGATTATTACACCGCCCAATCCTCCACGAATGCAAATAGTCATTACTCCCATACCTACACATCTAAACTTCCACCCAGGTGTACCTCACCTAAATTTAAAGACCCGCTACACAACCTATCACATTGCTATAATCTTTTTATATGGACTATAAACTGAAGGACTTATGACTAAATGGTTGTGGAATGAATCATCTGAGTTTCCATTATTTCTTATGGGGAAATTCGCTTTGATATACAAGTGCTTTGTATTATAAGCATGTTTCTAGAATGAATTACGGTATGTTCGGTGTACTGACTTAACTTGGAGACATTATAAGTGAAGACATTCACAGGAACTTCTATTGTTTTGAACGGAGCCTCCACTTTTCCCCACAGAGAGCATTAGGCCTCATGCACGCTGGACGTTATAAAAAAGCCAGTAATGTTAGCTGTAGAAATCTGTAGCTGTAGAATGAGTTTTTCAGCATTTTTGCAGTAGTGTTTTTTAGCCGTAGCTTTTTTTAGGTTTATTTTAACGGAATTATACTCCCACAACTGTTTATGGCTCAAAAACGCTGATAACCACCAAATAGCCAGGTTTTTCTGTGGTTTTTAAGCTTTTTTCAGAGATAGAGCAATTTTGCAGCTGAAAAACTCCTAGAGTTTACAGAACAGCTCAGGGTTTAGGATAGCAGCCAGGCAGTCTATGAAGGGAAGGACAGACCTGGCCAGCCAGGCTCGCCTTGCACTTTCAGAGGTCCAGGGGTGGGGCTCCCACTCAGCTCCTCCTACAGCCGCTCCCTCCCGAGCATACAGGCTACATGAGGCGGGGTCAGAGAGTTTCAGTGGAGCTCCCGCCCCCTCTCTGCTGGCTGGGGAATAAAGAGTTCTGAGGGTGGGGCTCTCACTCAGCTCCTCCTACAGCCGCTCCCTCCCGAGCATACAGGCTACATGAGGCGGGGTCAGAGTATCAGTGGAGCTCCAGACCCCGCCCCCTCTCTGCTGGCTGGGGAATAAAGAGTTCTGAGGGTGGGGCTCTCACTCAGCTCCTTCTACAGCCGCTCCCTCCCGAGCATACAGGCTACATGAGGCGGGTCAGAGTATCAGTGGAGCACCAGACCCCGCCCCCTCTCTGCTGGCTGGGGAATAAAGAGTTCTGAGGGTGGGGCTCTCACTCAGCTCCTCCTACAGCCGCTCCCTCATGAGCATACAGGCTGCATGAGGTGGGGTCAGAGTATCAGTGGAGCTCCAGACCCCGCCCCCTCTTCTGGCTGGGGAATACAGAGGTCTGAGGGTGGAGCTCTCACTCAGCTCCTCCTACTGCCACTCCCTTCCGAGCATACAGCCTTTATGGAGCGGGGTCAGTGGAGCTCCCGGCCTCACCTCGTCTTTGGCTGGGGAATACAGCACTGCTTCCCGTGCCCGCGGTGCGCTCTGTGGTGCCATTGGCAGGGGCATAATTTATGGACTGCACAGGCTCAAGGGACCGCTACTTTGGGTCTCACAACAAATACTGGGCCTGGGGCAGTTTCCCCTTTTTCCCCCACGTTAAAGACGGCCCTGCTTACTTATAGCATACTTCAGTGGATATAGTGACGATATGGGGCAGATGGACACAAGTTGTAGGAGAGGTTCAGGTCTGGTCACTGACCAGTATTATGCAATAGAAATAAGATATATCTGTGTTCAAAGCCAAAGAGCTTCTATATACATATAAACCATTAGGTGCTAAAAGCGGTGTGACCACATGTTAACACTAAAAATTCTGAATGAATCCTCTGCACATGGATAGACACTCTTTCTAGCAAACTTTGCAATAAAAAAAGAGGGATTTTTAGTTCACATATATTGCAATTCATGTGTAAGCCGGCCAACTGCGTCAAAGTAATCCCTCTCTGGCCAGTCCCTACTCTACTCTGCAAATCGCTAAATACTTTCTGTGACCAAAAAGGGCCCAACTGCCAAGGCCAAACACCCAGCGGGGACTGTAGTGAGTGAGTTCCAGGGGACCGTGGCAAAATATGTAATAAAGTGCACATCTAATCTGCACAATGTATTATATAAATGGGCCTGTCATGAATATTCCCCTGTCAGAGTATTTCCAGCGCCATACCTCTCATAAATTTTAACTAAGCAACCAGGTTTGCAGTGCGGCGGGGTACACACTGCTAAACCTGTCTGGAGAAGGACATAGTACAGCATTGAAATGTCCTTCTAAAATTGCCAAGCCTCCTGTGATCTCAGGAACTTTACCCGTGCAAACTTTCAGGATAGCTACTTCAGATGAGATTAGTATATACACTACATTGCCAAAAGTATTGGGACGCCTGCCTTTACACGCACATGAACTTTCATGGCATCCCAGTCTTCGTCTGTTGGGTTTAATATTGAGTTGCAGCTATAAGAGCTTCAACTCTTCTGGGAAGGCTGTCCACAAGGTTTAGGAGTGTGTCTATGGGAATGTTTGACCATTCTTCCAGAAGCGCATTTGTGAGGTCAGGCACTGATGTTGGACGAGAAGGCCTGGCTCGCAGTCTCCACTCCAATTCATCTCAAATGTGTTCTATCAGGTTGAGGCCAGTCAAGTTACTCCACCCCAAACTCGCTCATCCATGTCTTTATGGACCTTGCTTTGTGCACTGGTGCGCAGTCATGTTGGAACAGGAAGGGGCCGTCCCCAAACTGTTCCCACAAAGTTGGGAGCATGAAATTGTCCAAAATGTCTTGGTATGCTGACGCCTTAAGAGTTCCCTTTACTGGAACTAAGGGGCCAAGCCCAACCCCTGAAAAACAACCCCACACCATAATCCCCCCTCCACCAAATAATTTGTACCAGTGCACAAAGCAATGTCCATAAAAACATGGATGAGCGAGTTTGGGGTGGAGGAACTTGACTGGCCTGCACGGAGTCCTGACCTAAACCCAAAAGAAAACCTTTGGGATGAATTAGAGTGGAGACTGCGGGCCAGGCCTTCTCGTCCAACATCAGTGCCTGACCTTATAATTGTTCTTCTGGAAGAATGATCAAACATTCCCATAGACACACTCCTAAACCTTGTGGACGGCCTTCTCAGAAGCGTTGAAGCTGTTATAGCTGCAAAGGGAGGGCCAACTCAATATTGAACCCTACGGACTAAGACTGGGATGTCATTAAAGTTCATGTGCGTGTAAAGGCAGGTGTCCCAATACTTTAGGTGATGTAGTTTATATACCAGGGATATGCAATTAGCGGACCTCCAGCTGTTGCAGAACTACAAGTCCCATGAGGCATTGCAAGACTCTGACAGCCACAAGCATGACACCCAGAGGCAGAGGCATGATGGGACTTGTAGTTTTGCAACAGCTGGAGGTCCGCTAATTGCATATCCCTGTTATATACCAATCTCATCTGACGTGGCCGTTCTGAAAGTTTGCACGGGTAAAGTTCCTGAGCTCACAGAGGGCTTGGCAATTTTAGAAGACACAGGAAGAGGAGGAGGGCAACAGCTCAACACCTGCATGTGCACCTTATCCTGCCATATAAAAGCCTGGCAATGACCATCTCTTTTTGGTTTCTCAGTGGTGTGCTGAACACCTGTCCTTCCTTCCGGTGATCTCTCTTGTTAGGCTTCTGGTGACGTCATCATCCTCGTTTTCCTGCTGGTTCTGGCTAGCCTCCTGGTGGCCCCAGGATGGAAACAACACACTGCTCTGCCTACCCATGAGCCTGGATGCACCTGAGACCGGATCACACCGTGAACTACACACACAGATGAGCCCGTTTTTTACATATGTTTGTAAGTGCATCTCCTCTGTCTTTAATAAATTGTGACTAAAATATTGCACTTAGGTGGCGCTTCCTGTTTTGTTCCCCTGTCTTCCTTGTGCAGAGCCGACTTTCTCTGAGGACAGCTGCCTCCTATCATCCTTCCATTGCTCCCCCCTGTTATAGGAATGGTCATTATATACCAGCAAATGGACTAAAGAGAACTGTGACTGGACTTTTTTTAGATCCAATTCCTGGCCATCTATCATGCATTAGTCTTTTGCGCTAACAGTTTATTCCATTGTTTTTACTCTTTTTATAGAACACAATCTGTCATAGGTGTGCGCAGCCTATTGCATTAGAGTGTGCACCTCAAAGCTCCAACACATATGCGTTTGACATATTTACCGGCCTCTTCCCCGCTCTCCATCTTGAAACAATGGGAGAAAGGGGGAGCAAGGGAGCACATGGGGGACCCAGGCAACAGAAGGAAGAGGAACAGGGAAATGAGGGGTGGCATAAATTGGTACCAATCCCCCTATGGCAGCTGAATGTTGACAAAAGGGAGAGGAGGAGAAGCCTACTTTCAGCTGCTGCAGGAGGAAAATACAGATCAGTTCCACTAAATTCCACCCCCGCCACCTCTCCTGTCCAGGTCCTGAGGGTCAGCAAGGAAGGATTAAGGTTTACCTGTCACCTGCCCACCATTGACAGGTTACCAACCCCAGGATTAGGGTGTGCCCAGGCACACCCCTTGCGCACGCCTATGCAATCTGTATTTATGTCCTGCCAACTACAAAACTTTTGAGCAAATCAATCTGAATTGTGTCAGTATGTTATTTAAAGGTATACACAACATGTCTGAACCTAGAGTGTCAGGAGGGCTGGAAAGTTCACAAGACAAACATGAAATTCTAAGCAACCCCCAAGGAGGCAGTGCTACATAATAGTATACACAGTAAAAAAAAACTCACATCATAAAAGCAAAGGTTTATTATATTACATTAAAAGATGGCATCTAAGTTAGAACCAACGCTACAAAAAAGGGATAGAATCAGACAGTTCTAGGCAATAACAAGCGTGTAAATTCAACACGTTTTTCTACATTTTCTTCTTCAGGATTCACGCTTGAGGATGGCAACTGAATAAATAAAAGAAACTCTAAACAAAGCAAAACAATAAAAAATTAAATAAAAAATTAGTTGAGCAGATACAAAATAATATATACATTTGAGTCATAGAGAACCAAAAAACATGGGGGTGGAGTAGGAGAGAAAGAGGAGTCAGTAGAACATTCATGGGGGACATCATAAAGAACTAGGGGGGCCACCCCTCTCCACCCCAAGGAGTATGGATCTAGACATAACACACACAAGAACAATCCTACACAGAAACCGCCAATGACTCGGGAAAAGAGTTTAAAATCTGCGGGGCTCCCCCCCCCCCCCCCCCCGAGGGCCCCAAAGAGGAGCCTGGTGATGATGCCAAAAACTAAATTTACCAAACAGCCTAACTGGGAAGGAGCTACTTACCTCGCAAACACGAGGTGCCCGTGGGCAGGGCAGTTCACAACGCAGTGCAAACAACTGCCCAACAAACTTTCCATCGCCTCAGCACTATTTGTATTAAATATAAAAGTTTTATGTTGCGTTCAATTGCAAATCTGCACCTCTGCAAAAATGCTCCCTGGCAGTGGGGCTGCCCCCCCCATACTGCAAGGGTTAAATTCTTAATTAGGTTTAGGGGTTTCCAAAAAGCACTTTAATTTACCAGATCCTCTTCTTCCCCGGGGGCCGGCACTCTCCTCCACTCCCCTCCACTCTCCTCCACTCCCCTACACTCTCCTCCACTCCCCTACACTCTCCTACACTCTCCTCCACTCTCCTCCACTCCCCTACACTCTCCTCCACTCCCCTACACTCTCCTACACTCCCCTACACTCTCCTCCACTCCCCTACACTCTCCTCCACTCCCCTACACTCTCCTACACTCTCCTACACTCTCCTCCACTCCCCTACACTCTCCTCCACTCCCCTACACTCCCCTACACTCCCCTACACTCTCCTACACTCCCCTCCACTCCCCTACACTCCCCTACACTCTCCTCCACTCCCCTACACTCTCCTCCACTCCCCTACACTCCCCTACACTCTCCTCCACTCCCCTCCACTCCACTCCCCTCCACTCTCCTACACTCTCCTCCCCTCCACTCTCCTACACTCTCCTCCACTCCCCTACACTCCCCTACACTCTCCTCCACTCTCCTCCACTCCCCTACACTCTCCTCCACTCTCCTCCACTCCCCTACACTCTCCTCCACTCCCCTACACTCTCCTCCACTCCCCTACACTCTCCTCCACTCTCCTCCACTCTCCTCCACTCCCCTCCACTCTCCTCCACTCTCCTCCACTCCCCTACACTCCCCTACACTCTCCTCCACTCTCCTACACTCCCCTACACTCTCCTCCACTCCCCTACACTCTCCTCCACTCCCCTACACTCTCCTCCACTCTCCTCCACTCCCCTACACTCTCCTCCACTCCCCTACACTCTCCTACACTCTCCTCCACTCTCCTCCACTCCCCTACACTCTCCTCCACTCCCCTACACTCTCCTCCACTCCCCTACACTCTCCTCCACTCCCCTACACTCTCCTCCACTCTCCTCCACTCCCCTCCACTCTCCTCCACTCTCCTCCACTCCCCTACACTCCCCTACACTCTCCTCCACTCTCCTCCACTCTCCTCCACTCTCCTCCACTCTCCTCCACTCTCCTCCACTCCCCTACACTCTCCTCCACTCCCCTACACTCTCCTCCACTCCCCTACACTCTCCTCCACTCCCCTACACTCTCCTCCACTCCCCTACACTCTCCTACACTCTCCTCCACTCCCCTACACTCTCCTACACTCTCCTCCACTCCCCTACACTCTCCTCCACTCCCCTACACTCTCCTCCACTCCCCTCCACTCCCCTACACTCCCCTACACTCTCCTCCACTCTCCTCCACTCTCCTCCACTCTCCTCCACTCTCCTCCACTCCCCTACACTCTCCTCCACTCCCCTACACTCTCCTCCACTCCCCTACACTCTCCTCCACTCCCCTACACTCCCCTACACTCTCCTCCACTCCCCTCCACTCCCCTACACTCTCCTACACTCCCCTCCACTCCCCTACACTCTCATCCACTCCCCTACACTCTCCTCCACTCCCCTACACTCCACTCCCCTCCACTCTCCTACACTCTCCTCCACTCCCCTACACTCCCCTACACTCTCCTCCACTCTCCTCCACTCCCCTACACTCTCCTCCACTCCCCTACACTCTCCTCCACTCCCCTCCACTCTCCTCCACTCCCCTACACTCCCCTACACTCTCCTCCACTCTCCTCCACTCTCCTCCACTCTCCTCCACTCTCCTCCACTCCCCTACACTCTCCTCCACTCCCCTACACTCTCCTCCACTCCCCTACACTCTCCTCCACTCCCCTACACTCTCCTCCACTCCCCTACACTCCCCTACACTCTCCTACACTCCCCTACACTCCCCTACACTCTCCTACACTCCCCTACACTCCCCTACACTCTCCTCCACTCCCCTACACTCCCCTACACTCCCCTACACTCTCCTCCACTCCCCTACACTCCCCTACACTCCCCTACACTCTCCTACACTCTCCTCCACTCTCCTACACTCCCCTACACTCTCCTACACTCTCCTCCACTCTCCTACACTCCCCTACACTCTCCTCCACTCTCCTCCACTCTCCTCCACTCCCCTACACTCTCCTCCACTCCCCTACACTCTCCTCCACTCCCCTCCACTCTCCTCCACTCCCCTACACTCTCCTCCACTCCCCTACACTCCCCTACACTCTCCTCCACTCTCCTCCACTCTCCTCCACTCTCCTCCACTCTCCTCCACTCTCCTCCACTCCCCTCCACTCTCCTCCACTCCCCTACACTCTCCTCCACTCCCCTACACTCTCCTCCACTCCCCTACACTCTCCTCCACTCCCCTACACTCCCCTACACTCTCCTCCACTCCCCTACACTCCCCTACACTCTCCTCCACTCTCCTCCACTCCCCTACACTCCCCTACACTCTCCTCCACTCTCCTACACTCTCCTCCACTCCCCTACACTCTCCTCCACTCCCCTACACTCTCCTCCACTCTCCTCCACTCCCCTACACTCTCCTCCACTCTCCTCCACTCCCCTACACTCTCCTCCACTCCCCTACACTCTCCTCCACTCCCCTCCACTCTCCTCCACTCTCCTCCACTCCCCTACACTCCCCTACACTCTCCTCCACTCTCCTCCACTCTCCTCCACTCTCCTCCACTCCCCTCCACTCTCCTCCACTCCCCTACACTCTCCTCACTCCTCACTCTCCTCCACTCTCCTCCACTCCCCTACACTCTCCTCCACTCCCCTACACTCTCCTCCACTCTCCTCCACTCCCCTACACTCTCCTCCAC
>CM055124.1:274661872-274811843 GCA_029206835.1 Rana muscosa | reverse complement strand
GGAGTGGAATCCTTGGGAACCCGGTCCCTGAAGGTTTAATTACAATGCCTGCCGTGATAGGTGAAGTTTGGGCTTCTGTGGACCAAACAGAGTCCTGCGGCGGGGGAACAGGCAAGTGGGGGCCCCCAGGAACTTGGTTCTATTGGGGGACCCCCAAGCCTAATTTGTCTTTCTGTCTGTTACCTAACGGTATTCCCGCTAATATCTGTGTATGCCTGTAACTACTGGAAAATGTAAAAATTTTAATAGTAGTCAAGAAAAAAAAAAAAAGAAGAGGACCGCGGTACCTGTGTTAAACCACTAGAGGCCGCTGTGGTCCATTTTTTCTTGTCATGTGGATCTTTGGTTCTCAAGTCAAAAGATCCAGGCAGTTGGTAAAGTTCTTTGTGGGAATCCACTTCCTCTGCCCTGTTGCTGCGCTCATCCACCGCACAGGCCCTCCGGCAAAAAGGGCCCTGGCTCCTAGTCCCTGCTTGGTTTCGAAAAGGGCGCCAATGGCGCACGGGCGCGTGCACGCGCCTCCTATGAAAAAAAAAGGGGCGGGGCGGGTGGATGACGCTCGATGCGCACCGCGGCGCTTCTGCGCATGTGCAGGCGTCCCAGCATGTATAAAAGACACAGTACAAGTGTCAGCTGGATGCAAACAGAGCTAGCAACAAAACGGTGGCACACAGAGGCGGTTGATGGAGGCATCCCCATAGAAAGGCACTTTAGTGGACACCAGCTGGTATATAGCAGCAACTGTGTTAGACTATTACCAGCAAAATTGGTGTATGACGACGGGAATACCTCAGCTTTGTGCTTAAAGGATATGTCGTCCAGACGCTCCGGAAATAAGTCTTCCAGGAAGCCAAAGGGGTCTCCATCGGGCTCTGAGGATATTGGGCATGCTTGTACTGCACCAATCTCCCCTGAGAATTCAGAGGTCAGTAGCCGTAGGAACACCGCAGGAGTGCCTGGTGCTGCGGCTGTCCCCAGTCCACCTGCTCCTGTATATACAACAGAGGAGGTTTTATCCTCAACTCTGGGAGGATTGGAAGAGAGATTAACAGCATTGATCGCTGCTTCCCTGTTACAGGGAAAGCGCGTCCGATCTCCGTCTCCTCCTTCAGAGTGCCTGTTAGTGGAGGAACAGCCCCACACAGAGATCGACCTACCTGAAGGGGATCAGGATGAGGTTGATTCCGTTATAGAGGAATCAACAGTGGAAGAACCTTTCTCAGCATCTCAGGCTGAAAGATTATGGGTTCAGTCTCTGACTAACATGGTCCGATCAGCATTTAAAATGCCTCTGGCGGAACCATCAACCACTACGGTTTCCTCGCTGGGGTCGCTGAAAGCTCCCCAGGCTGTCTGTTTCTTCCCAATCCACCCTTTATTAGAAGGGCTTATTTACCAGGATTGGGAGCATCCTGATAAAATATTTGCTCCCCCCAAGAGATTTCCAGTGATCTATCCCATGGAGGATAAGTTCATAAAAAAATGGAGGGTCCCTACAGTGGACGCAGCCATCTCTTCTGTTAACAAATCACTGACATGTCCAGTAGATAATGTTCCAATGTTCAAAGACCCAATAGATAAAAATTGGAGTCTCTACTAAAATCTGCTTTCTCTACAGCAAGCATGGTGACAGAACCTGCAGTAGCAGCGATTGGAGTCTGCCAAGCGGTGAAAGATCAGTTGAAACAAGTCTTAAGGGACTTACCAGATCAGCAGGCTCTTGCCCTAGCTGACCTACCTAGAGCCTTGTGTTTTGCGGTGGACGCCATAAAGGATACAATCCAACAGGCCTCCCGCTTTACGCTGTCTGTAGTACATATGCGTAGGCTTCTATGGCTCAAAAACTGGTCTGCTGAAGCTCCCTGTAAGAAATTGCTGGTTAGCTTCCCATTTCATGGAGAACGCTTATTTGGAGAAGATCTGGACAAATATATCCAGAAAATTTCTGCCGGTAAAAGTTCACTCTTACCGGTTAAGAACAAGAGTAGAAGTCCTTCTTTTAAGAGGCCTACTTCTCCAGTCCCTGGCACATCGGCTGTGAAACAGTTCCGACTGCCTCCGCGGTCAAATTCAGGGAGCAGAAATCAGGGACAATCACAGGGTAACAAGAAACCCTGGGTCAAGAGAGGTACAAAACCTCCCCCCAAGTCATGAAGGGTTGCCCCCACTCAATCGGGTGGGGGGAAGACTTCAGTTGTTCACAGAGACCTGGCGGGACACCATCAGAGACAGATGGGTGCTCTCCGCAGTAAGTCTGGGATACAAGCTGGAGTTAAAAGACACTCCTCCTGCCCAATTTATGAGGTCAAACGTGCCAAGCAATCCCCAGAAGAGAGGATCCCTCCTTCTGGCACTAGAACAACTATTGCTCCAAGGTGTAATCATGAAGGTTCCCCTGGAAGAAAGCGGGTTCGGGTTTTACTCAAACCTTTTCACAGTCCCCAAACCAAATGGGGACGTGAGGCCCATATTAAATCTAAAAGGGCTAAACAAGTTCCTAAATATCAGGACTTTTCGGATGGAGTCGATCCGATCGGTGGCCACCGCCCTACAAGGGCAGGAATGGTTAGCCTCGATCGACATAAGGGATGCTTATCTGCATATTCCCATCTTTCCGGCCCACCAGAAATGTCTACGCTTTGCAGTAGAAGGGCGCCATTTTCAGTTCAGAGCCTTACCTTTCGGTCTGGCCACAGCACCACGAGTGTTCACAAAAATTCTGGCCCCACTATTGGCCAATCTAAGAACACAAGGTGTAATGATAATGGCATATCTAGACTACCTGCTACTAATAGACCACTCAGTGGAAAAGCTGGAAGTAGCTATTCACAAGACAATCAAGTCTCTGGAATATCACGGTTGGATTATCAACCGGGACAAGTCAGCTCTAAGACCAGTCAAAAGTCTGGAATACTTAGGGCTAAGGCTGGATTCAAATCAGAGAAAGATTTTCTTACCTCTAGAGAAGGTGTCGTCTTTAAAAGATTTGACCCACTTAGTGGGTACAAAAAGAAAACCATCCATACGCCTGTGCATGAGGCTGCTGGGAAAAATGGTGGCTTCATTCGAAGCAGTACCCTACGGTCAATTCCATTCAAGGAACTTGCAGAGGGCCATACTGTCAGCCTGGAACAAAAAAGTTCAGGCTTTAGACTTACCAATGTCCCTGTCCCCTTCCGTTCGCAAGAGCCTCCATTGGTGGTTGGTGCCCCAGAATCTGGAAAAAGGGAAACCCTTCAGTCCGGTTTCTTGGAAGGTGGTCACTACAGATGCCAGCCTCATAGGCTGGGGGGCAGTACTGGAGCAATGGTCTCTCCAGGGCAAGTGGTCAGAAGCAGAAAAGGCCCTGCCCATCAATCTCTTAGAGATACGAGCAGCCCGGTATGCCCTAGTAGCATGGACATCCAAACTCCAAGGGTCCCCTGTCAGAATTCAATCAGACAATGCCACAGCAGTGGCATATATCAATCACCAGGGTGGCACCAGGAGTCGTGCAGCCCAGAGGGAAGCGAATTGCATCCTGGAATGGGCAGAAAGATATGTCCCAGCCATATCCGCGGTTTTCATCCCAGGAGTGGAAAATTGGAGAGCGGACTTTTTAAGTCGCCAGCAATTATGCCCGGGGGAATGGTCTCTTCACCCCGAGGTTTTCCAGGCAATATGCCAGCGGTGGGGAACACCGGATGTAGATCTGCTAGCATCCAGATTCAACGCAAAGGTGGACAGATTTGTGTCTCGCACAAGGGATCCCCTAGCTTGCGGCTCGGATGCCCTAGTGTTCCCTTGGGATCAGTTCAAGCTGATATATGCATTCCCACTGCCACAATTGTTACCGCGATTAATCCGCAGAATCAGGGTAGAAAAGAAACCAGTGATTCCTGGTGGCTCCAGCATGGCCCCGAAGGGCATGGTACGCGGAGATTGTAAAAATGTCAGTGAGGAGTCCTTGGGCCCTCCCACATCGTCCGGACCTGCTTTCGCAAGGACCGATATACCACCCTTCCTTACCAGCCCTAGGTTTGACGGCCTGGCTATTGAAGCCCACATTCTAAAAAAGAGAGGGCTCTCTAATCCTGTGGTATCTACCATGATCAATGCCAGGAAGCCGGTATCCAGGTAGATCTACTATAGAATCTGGAAGGCGTACATTACGTGGTGTGAGGCCAAGAAATGGCATCCACGTAAGTACGTAATAGGTAGGATTCTAGACTTCCTACAGTGGGCTGTAGATAGGAAGCTGGCCTTGAGTACTATCAAGGGTCAGATTTCGGCCTTGTCAATATTTTTTCAAAGGCCCTTGGCTTTGCATTCTTTAGTCAAAGCTTTCATACAAGGAGTGATGCGTATTAGCCCTCCGGTTAGTATTCCCATATGTCCATGGGACTTAAACCTGGTTCTGTCGGTTCTACAGAAACAACCGTTTGAACCATTGCAACACATTTCCTTGGTTCTTCTCACCAGGAAATTGATTTTCTTAGTAGCCATTTGTTCGGCTAAGAGTATCGGAATTAGCCGCCTTGTCCTGTAAGGAGCCATATCTGGTTGTCCATAAGGACAGAGTAGTGTTACGTCCGCATCCAGCCTTTCTTCCTAAGGTGGTATCGAGGTTTCATTTGAACCAAGATGTGGTTCTTCCTTCTTTTTTCCCCAAACCTAGCTCGGTAGAGGAAAAGTTATTACATTCTTTGGATGTAGTAAGAGCAGTTAAAGCTTATCTAAAAGCCACTGCTCAGATTCGTAGAACGGATTCTTTGTTTGTTAGGGCGCACTCCACAAGAGCAGTTGGAACTTCATGGGCAGTGCATCACCAGGCCTCCCTGGCTCACGTCTGTAAGGCCGCAACATGGTCTTCAGTACACACGTTTACTAGGTTCTACCAGGTGGACGTTAGTAGTCAGGAGGATGTCACCTTTGGGCGCAGTGTGTTGCAGGCCGCAAAAGATCCTCATGTCTGATTTCTTGGAGTACATCACGGGACACAGAGCTCCCACCCCTCTTTTTGGGACACTTATTGCTTTGCTACAAAACTGAGGTGCTCCCGGATGGGAGGGGCTTATATAGGGGAGGGTACTTCCGGTTTTGGAAGTTGCCAGTGCCAGCACCTGAAGGTATCTATATAACCCATTAGTAATGACTAAGTCGCTCTGTGTCCCGTGATGTACTCCAAGAAAAGGATTTTACAGATAAGCTGTTATAAAAATCCCTTTTCTTTATCGTACACCACGGGACACAGAGCTAGTCATTACATAATGGGTTAAGGGTCACCAGCGGTGATTGGACACTGGCACAACCAATGGAAGACAGTTCCCCTCCATATAACCCCTCCCATCAGGGAAGTACCTCAGTTTTTTCGCCAGTGTCGAAAGGTGTTGGACGCGTTAGGAGGTGCTAAAGGAAAGCTCTACCAAAGAGACCCTCTGGGGGTAAAAGAGCTATGCTTTCGGATCCATCCAAGACGCCTACAAATGAGCTGAATCTGGATGGGATCCGGGCCTCATCCATGAGGCGTCGCCTGTAATGTCTCTCTTCGGAGGACTGGGCTCTAAGATCCAGCACTTTCGCTATTTCGCTATAAAGTCCTGGTAAGAGTCTTGTACAAGGCCCAGGGGAGAGGTATCCTTTAAATAGGAACCCATATCCCTGAAGGTTGGCACACATAGCCCACCGTGAAGGGTGAAGTTTGGTATCTGTCTGAAAACTTTCAGCAGAAAAACCTGCGGCGTGGATAAGGTGAGATTAGAAGGTCCATAACTAGGTTGGGACCTTTTTCAAAAAGTGGATGTCTTCTTTTTTTCCACCACTGGGGGGAGTAAAGAGCTGAATATACTCACCTCACTCTGTTCAGTGTCGGCTTCGGCGAAGTACACTGCTCGTCACCTCCGCTGCTGAGCTTGCTTGAGCACCCCCGCTCCTCCTTCCGGTGGCCGATACAGACACCTGCAGATGCAGGTAAGTGGGGACAGGGGCTGATGAGAGTCCTCTCTCACTATGGCCACCACCATAGCGCTAAAGGCCGCGCGCGAGCGCGCTTTATCGGAGGGGGGGGGCCGAGGCGGGCACGTGGCGCGCGCAGGCACAGAAACGGCGCCAAATTTAAAAGACTGTCAGTGTAAAAAGCACTGCAGCAGCAAGCAAGCTCGTTAGTTCTCTTGTTCCTGGCAGAGAAACACAGCAGCTATACAGGGACGTAAGACTCCATGTGGTTGGATTGGGTACTTCCTAGAAGACATCCATGTTATGCATAGTTATGTGTTAAAAGTTGCATACTTAATGTATTTGCTAAACTGAACACGGTAGTATATGCATTTAGGTACCTTGTATTTTGTCTAAACAGTAAGTCTTCCAGGGGAAGTAATGCGGACAAAAAGAGATAAAAGAGCACCGCCGCCTGAGACAGGGGGCTCTAGCTGTGCTGACTCGGTACCTTCCTCTCCTGTGTTGCCAAAAGCACCTGTATAGGATGAGCCATTACCTCTGTCAGGTATGGCGGCTTCCCCAGTGAAGCCTGGGCCTGCATATGTCACTGAGGACACTTTATCAGCTGCCCTAAATAATCTGGAGGAGAAAATTGCTACTTTAATCGCTAAATCCTCTAAAAAGGACAATAAGCGAAGCAGATCTCCTCCAGTATTGGACCTCCCTTCAGAAGTACCTGAGGAGGAGGAGGAGGATGAGGAGGAGGCTACATCAGCAGAGGATGAGGAGTCAGACGGATCAGGGATATCGGATGAGCCTTTTTCGGTATCCCAGATTTTAAAGTCACAGGTGCAATGCTATGCAGGAGCCGTGCGAGCTGCATTTAGGTTACCCTCTTTGGAGGTAACAGAATCACCTGTCTCCTCCCTAGGATCATTAAGATCCCTGCAAGGTGCATGCTCCTTCCCGGTTCATCCGTTACTAGAGGATCTAATATACGCAAACTGGCAACATCCAGATAAGCGTTTTTCACCTCCAAAAAAGTTTAACATTCTTTATCCTATGGAGGAAAATTTTTTAAAGAAATGGAGCCTGCCTACGGTAGATGCGGCTATTTCTTGTGTAAATAAAAACCTGACATGTCCAGTGGATAATGTACAAGTGTTTAAAGATCCTTCTGAGAAGAAGTTGGAATCCTTACTGAAATCCTCCTTCCTTTTGGCCGGCTCAATTATCCAACCTGCAGTAGCAGCAGTCGGTATGTGTCAGGTCGTCAGCCAACAGGTAAAGCAGGGGCTGAAGGAGCTGCCTTCAGAGCAGGCTAAAAATTGGGAGAATTTGCCTAAAGCCTTATGCTTCACAGTGGATGCCATGAGAGATTCTATCATACAGGCATCACGCCTTACACTCCAGCTGGTACAGATGCGCAGAGTACTTTGGCTTAAGCATTGGTCAGCGGAAGCCCCATGCAAAAAGTGGTTGGCAAGTTTCCCGTTCCATGGCGAACGCCTTTTTGGGGAAGATTTAGAAAGATATATCCAAAAGATATCAAGTGGTAAAACGACACTTTTACCTGAGAGAAAGAAAAACAAGAGACCTTGTTTTAAACACACTCTCCCCAGCTCCCGGGAAATCTGACTCCAGCCAGTGGCGACGGCCTTTTCAGCCGCCCAAAAAAGCCAAAGAACAGGCTCAGAAGAACAAGAAGCCGTGGGGTTCAAGAGCTAATAAGCAAGCCCCCAAAACCTCTCATTGAAGGGGCGCCCCCGCTCGGCCGAGTGGGGGGAAGGCTTCGTCAGTTCTCAGCGACTTGGCGGACAGAAACCCAGGACAAATGGGTGGTATCCACAATATCCTCAGGGTACAGACTGGAATTTCGAGAGATCCCATCTTCTCAATTCCGAAGTTCAAGACTCTCCAAGGATCCACAAAAAAGAGGATCCTTCTTCAAAGGTTTGAATCACTTAATAGCTCAAGGTGTGGTTACAGAGGTACCCCAAAAGGAGCAAGGTTCAGGTTTTTACTCAAACCTCTTTGTGATTCCAAAACCGAACGGAGAAGTCAGACCCATCCTGGATCTAAAAAATCTAAACCAGTTTCTGAACGTTCGCCATTTTCGAATGGAAACGATTCGATCCGTGGTCGCTACTTTAAAAGGCGGAGAATTCATTGCGTCCATAGATATCAAAGACGCATATCTACACATACCAATCCTCCCCGCTCACCAAAGATTCCTAAGGTTTGCGGTAGAAGATCGCCACTTTCAATTTGTGGCTCTGCCGTTTGGTGTAGCCACCGCGCCCAGAGTATTCACAAAGGTGCTAGCTCCTCTGTTAGCAAACCTAAGAACACGGGGCATTGCGGTAACAGCCTATCTAGACGATCTACTATTAATAGATCAGTCAAAGGAGGGATTGGATCACGCTGTACACACTACAGTAGGATACCTGGAGCATTTAGGATGGATTATAAACTTACAAAAATCCTCTCTCCAGGCCCAAAGAAGGATAGTGTACCTGGGCATGATCATAGATACAGCCCAAAACAGGGTATACCTGCCAGAGCCAAAGATACAGTCTCTGAAAGACCTGATCCACAAGGTCAAAGCAAACAAGAGGCCGTCTATTCGCCTTTGCATGAGACTATTGGGAAAGATGGTAGCCTCCTTCGAGGCGGTCCCTTACGCCCAGTTTCATTCGAGACTACTTCAAGGCAATATTTTAGCCTCCTGGAACAGGAAGAGCCAAGCTCTGGATATACCCATGCGCCTGTCCTCACAAGTACGCCACAGCTTCAATTGGTGGCTAGAAGCCAGGAATTTACGGAAGGGAAAGTCCTTCCTCCCAGTGGCCTGGAAGGTGGTATCTACGGATGCCAGCCTATCGGGCTGGGGTGCAGTATTCGAGGAGGCTTCTACCCAGGGAACCTGGGCCAAGACTCAGGGGATCCTGCCCATCAATGTGCTAGAGATCCGGGCGGTATATCTAGCCCTCAAAACCTGGACATACAGGTTACAGGGCTACCCAGTTCGGGTTCAATCCGACAATGCTACGGCAGTAGCTTACATCAATCACCAAGGAGGCACCCACAGTCGGGCAGCCCAAAGAGAGGTGAACCGGATCTTGGCATGGGCAGAAGAGCATGTACCTTGCATCTCTGCAATCTTCATTCCAGGGATAGAAAACTGGCAAGCAGACTACCTGAGTCGTCAGCAGCTGCTACCAGGAGAGTGGTCTCTTCACCCAGAGATCTTTCAGGCCATATGTCTGAGATGGGGAAACCCAGATGTAGACCTGCTAGCTTCCAGGTTCAACAAGAAATTGGACAACTTTGTGTCCAGAACGAGAGATCCTCTAGCCTACGGGACAGACGCTCTAATAACTCCATGGAATCAGTTCTCACTGATCTATGCATTCCCTCCGATCCCTCTTCTACAAAGACTGCTTCGCAGGATCAAGGAGGAGGGAATACCAGTAATCCTAGTGGCCCCAAACTGGCCCAGGAGGCCTTGGTATGCCGAGATCGAAAAAATGGCGATAGGAAGGCCCTGGAAGCTTCCACTTCGACACGACCTGTTGTCACAGGGTCCAGTATTCCACCCTTCCTTACAAAGGCTAAATTTGACGGCCTGGCTGCTGAGACCCACATTTTGAAAAAGAGAGGGGTCTCTGGCCTGGTTCTTTCTACGCTCATTAATGCTAGAAAACCAGCCTCCAGACTCATCTATCATAGAGTCTGGAAAGCATACGTTTCCTGGTGTGAATCCAGAAGTTGGAATCCTCTGAAATATGAAATAAGTAGGATTCTTGCTTTTTGCCAGTTAGGAGTGGATATGAAATTAGCCCTTAGCACCATCAAAGGGCAAATATCGGCTCTATCAGTCTTCTTTCAGAGACCATTGGCATCTCACTCCCTAGTTCGGACATTCATTCAGGGGGTACTGAGGATAAATCCTCCAGTCAGGTCTCCCTTGTGTCCATGGGATTTGAATTTGGTATTGTCAGTGTTGCAAAAGCAACCTTTTGAACCTATTCGCCATATTCCTTTAATTATATTAAGTAGGAAATTGGCCTTTCTGATTGCTATAGCTTCTGCTAGGAGAGTATCAGAGCTAGCAGCTCTTTCTTGTAAAGAGCCTTATCTAATTTGTCACAAGGACAAGATCGTACTACGACCCCATCCGGCTTTTCTGCCTAAGGTGGTGTCGGCTTTTCACTTGAATCAAGACATTGTTCTGCCTTCCTTTTTTCCAAACCCGCGGACGGCGGGGGAAAAATTATTACACTCTCTAGATCTAGTGAGAGCGGTAAGGGTGTATCTGCAAGCAACCGCTCAGATACGTAAAACAGATGTTTTGTTTATTTTACCAGATGGTCCCAAGAAGGGCCAAGCGGTATCAAAATCCACCATTTCCAGGTGGATTAGACAAGTAATTGTTCAAGCTTATGGTTTAAAGAACAGGACTCCTCCTTTTCCTGTTAAGGCGCACTCTACCAGGGCGATAAGTGCTTCATGGGCAGTGCACCACCAGGCTTCGATGGCTCAGATCTGTAAGGCTGCAACTTGGTCCTCAGTCCATACATTTTCCAAATTCTATCAAATAGATGTGAAAGGACATGAGGATTCCGCCTTCGGGCGAAGTGTGCTGCAGGCAGCAGTATAGGGCTTCTGGTCCGCAAGCGGTCGGTTTGATCTGTGTCTCCCCCCCTTCATATGAGCATTGCTCTGGGACGTCCCATTATGTAATGACTAGCTCTGTGTCCCGTGGTGTACGATAAAGAAAATAGGATTTTCTTTCTCGTACATCACGGGACACAGAGCGACATAGTCATTACTAATGGGTTATATAGTTACCGTCAGGTGCTGGCACTGGCAACTTCCAAAACCGGAAGTACCCTCCCCTATATAAGCCCCTCCCATCCGGGAGCACCTCAGTTTTTTGCCAGTGTCTAAGGTGTTGGCCAAGAAGAAACATGTGTTTTTCACTGAGCTTGCGTACAGGTTCTTTTGGGCCTCAGTAAGCTATTCCGGATCCGACCAAAAAAGCTTCATAGCTAAACGGTCGGTACCCGGGCCTTGCAGAGAAGAGCAAGGTTCTGCCTGTAATGCTTCTCTTAGGAGAGCTGGACCCTGGGATCCAGAGCTCTGGTCATACCCACGACCAAGATGTTTTCTGTGCAGGGTGCTATACAGGTCCAGGGGAGTGGAATCCTTGGGAACCCGGTCCCTGAAGGTTTGATTACAATGCCTGCCGTGATAGGTGAAGTTTGGGCTTTTGTGGACCAAACAAAGTCCTGCGGCGGGGAACAGGTAAGTGGGGGCCCCCAGGAACTTGGTTCTATTGGGGGACCCCCAAGCCTAATTTGTCTTTCTGTCTGTTACCTAACGGTATTCCCGCTAATATCTGTGCATGCCTGTAACTACTAAAAAAATGTAATAATTTTTAATGGTGGTCAAGAAAAAAAAAAAAAAAAAAAAAGAATGTTTTTTTTATATATGTTTAGAATATTAAACTGCGGTACCTGTGTTTGTCCACTAGAGGCCGCTGTGGAATGTTTTTCTTGTCATATGGACTAGTTTCTTCTCAGAGAGCAAAGTCCAGGCAGCTGGTGAGTTCTCCTACAGGAAACTGTTTCCTCTGCCATGTTGCAGTGTTCGTCTATCCCCCGGCCTGCGGCAAAGGGGGCCCTGGCTCCTGTCCCTGGTTTCCATGTTTGAAAATTAGCGCCGAGGCGCACGTGGCCGCGCGCGTGCGCGTGCACGCGCCTCTATATATAGAGGTGGCCGGAAAAAGGGGCGGGGCCTGGGGGATGACGCTCTGTGCGCGCCGCAGCGCTTCTGCGCATGTGCGGGCGTCCCAGCAGGTTTTTAAAAAGCCACATTATTGCAGTAAGCTGGCTATGAAGTACAGAGACAGAGCTGGCAACATTTAAAGGCATACAGCAAGCGGTTGATACAGGCATCCCCTAGAAAGGCACATTAGTAGACACCAACTGTGATATAGCAGCAATTGTGCTAGACTATTCTCAGTAAAAGAGGTGTATTACGGCTGGAATACCTCAGCTTTAGGCTTAGGAATATGCCGTCCAGTAGCTCCGGAACTGAATCTTCCAGGAAGCGAAGGGGGTCTCATCGGGCTCTGAGGATCTTGGGCATACTCCTGCTGCACCAGTCTCCCCTGAAGTTCAGAGGTAAGTGACCGTAGAGACCCCGCAGGGGTACTTGGTACTGTGGCTGTCCTCAGTCACCTGCTCCTGTGTATGTAACAGAGGAGGTTTTTTCCTCAGCTCTGGGAGGATTAGAGAGAGATTGTCAAAATTTATCGCTGCCTCCCTGTCAGGGAAAGCACGCCCGATCTCCGTCTCCTCCTTCAGAGTGCCTGTTAGCAGAGCAACAGTCCCATACAGGGATCGACCTGCCTGAAGGGGATCAGGATAAGGTTGATTCTGTTATAGAGGAATCAACAGTGGGGGAACCCTTTCTCAGCATCTCAAGCTGAAAGATTATGGGTTCAGTCTCTGACTAACATGGTCCGATCAGCATTTAAAAATGCACCTTGCGGAACCATCAACCACTACTGTATCCTCGTTGGGGTCGCTAGAAGCCCCCAGACTGTTTGTTCTTTTCCACTTCACCCTTTACTGAAAGGGCTCATTTACCAGGATTGGGAACGTCCTGAGAAAATATTTATTCCCCCAAGAGATTTCCGGTGGTCTATCCCATGGAGGATAAGTTCATCAAAAAAAAAAAAAAAAAAAAATGGAAGGTCCCTGCAGTGGACGCAGCCATCTCTTGTATGTATAAATCACTGACATGTCCAGTGGATAATGTCCAAATGTTCAAGAACCCAATAGATAAAAGATTGGAGTCCTTATGAAAATCTGCTTGGTGATACAACCAGCAGTAGCAGCTATTGGGGTCTGCTAAGCAGTGAAGGATCAGTTGAAACAGGTCTTGAGGGACTTGACAGATCAGCAGGCTTTGCCCTAGCTGATCTACCTAGAGCCTTAGGCTTTGCGGTTGACGCCATAGAGGATTCAGTCCATCAGGCCTCCCGCCTTACGCTGTCTATAGTACATATGCGTAGGCTCCTATGGCTCAAAAACTGGTCTGCTGAAGCTCCCTGTAAAGAATGGCTGGTTAGCGTCCCATTTCATGGTGAACGCTTATTCAGGGAAAACCTGGACAAATATCCAGAAAATTTCCAGCGGTAAAAATACGCTCTTGCCGGTTAAAAGCAGAGTTAGAGGTCCCTCTTTAAGAGGCCTGCTTCTCCAGTCCCTGGGGCATCGGCTGTGTAACAGTTCCGACGGCCTCCTCGGTCAAATCCCGGGGGTAAAAAACAGGGACAGTAGCAGGGTAATGAGAAACCCTGGGTCAGGGGAGGTACAAAACCTCCCCCAAAGTTAAATTCATGAAGCCCCCACTCAGTCGGGTGGGGGGAGGACTCCAGTTGTTCGCAAGAGACCTGGCGGGACACGATCAAGACAGATAGGTGCTCTCCGCAGTAGGTTTGGGATACAGTTTGGAGTTAAAAGACTCTCCTCCTTCCCATTTTTTGAGGTCAAACGTGCCAAGGGATCCCCGGAAGAGAGAGTCCCTCCTGTTGGCACTAGAACAACTATTGCTCCAAGGAGTAATTATGGAGGTTCCCCTGGAAGAATGAGGGTTCGGGTTTTACTCAAACCTCTTTACAGTCCCGAAGCAAACGCGGACGGGAGGCCCATATTAATTCTAAAAGGGCTATACAAATTCCTGTATATCAGGACTTTCCGATGGAGTCGATCCGATCGGTGGCCACTGCCCTACAAGGGGAGGATTGGTTAGCCACGATCGACATCAAAGATGCTTATTTGCACATTCCCATCTTTCCAGTCCACCAAAAATTTCTACGCTTTGCAGTAGAAGGGCGCCATTTTCAGTTCAGAGCCTTACCCTTCGGTTTGGCCACAGCACCACGAGTGTTTACAAAAATTCTGGCCCTTTATTGGCCAATCTAAGAACACAAGGTGTAATGATAATGGCATATCTGGATGACTTGTTGCTGATAGACCACTCAGTGAAAAAACTAGACGTGGTCGTTCACAAGACGATCAAGTATCTGGAATCTCACGGTTGGATTATCAACCGAGACAAGTCAGCCCTAAAAACCAGTCAAAAGTCTGGAATACTTGGGGCTAAGGTTGGATTCAGGCCAGAGAAAAATATTCTTGCCTCAAGGAAAGGTGTTGTCTTTGAAAGATTTGATCCACTTAGTGGGTACAAAAAAGACAGCCGTCCATACGCCTGTATATGAGGCTGCTGGGAAAAATGGTGGCATCATTCGAAGCAGTACCCTACGGTCAATTCCATTCAAGGAATTTGCAAGGGGCCATACTGTCAGCCTGGAACAAAAAAGTTCAGGCCCTAGACTTACAATGTCCTTGTCCCCTTCCGTTCGCAAGAGCCTCCGTTGGTGGTTGGTTCCCCAGAATCTGGAAAAAAGGAAATCCTTCAGTCCGATTTCTTGGAAGGTGGTCACTAAGATGCCAGCCTTATAGGCTGGGGAGCAGTACTGGAGCAATAGTCTCTACAGGGCAGATGGTCGGATGCAGAAAAGGCCCTGCCCATCAATCTCTTAGAGATACGAGCAGCCCGGTATGCCCTAGTAGCATGGACATCCAAACTCCAAGGGTCCCCTGTCAGAATTCAATCAGACAATGCCACAGCAGTGGCATATATCAATCACCAGGGTGGCACCAGGAGTCGTGCAGCCCAGAGGGAAGTAAATTACATCCTGAAAGGGGCAGAAAAATATGTCCCAGCCATATCTGCGGTATTCATTCCAGGAGTGGAGAATTGGAAGGCGGACTTTCTAAGTCGCCAGCAATTAGGCCCAGAGGAAGGGTCCCTTCACCCCGAGGTTTTCTGGACAATATGTCAGCGGTGGGGAACATCGGATGTAGATCTTCTAGCATCCAGATTCAACGCAAAGGGGGACAGGTTTGTCTCTCGGACAAGGGATCCCCTAGCTTGCAGCTCGGATGCCCTAGTGTTCCCTTGGGATCAGTTCAAGCTGATATATGCATTCACACCGCCACAATGGTTACCTCGATTACTCCGCAGAATCAGGGTAGAAAAGAAACCGGTGATTCCGGTGGCTCCAGCGTGGCCCCGAAGAGCGTGGTACGCGGAGATTGTAAAATTTCAGTGGGGAGTCCTTGGACTCTCCCACGTCGTCCGGCTTTCGCAAGGACCGATATACCACCCTTCCTTACCAGCCCTAGGTTTGACGGCCTGGCTATTGAAGCCCACATTCTAAAAAAGAGAGGGCTCTCTAATGCTGTGGTATCTACCATGATCAATGCCAGGAAGCCGGTATCCAGGCAGATCTACTATAGAATCTGGAAGGCGTACATCGCGTGGTGTGAGGCCAAGAAATGGCATCCACATAAGTACGTAATAGGTAGGATTCTGGACTTCCTACAGTGGGCTGTAGATAGGAAGCTTGCCTTGAGTACTATCAAGGGTCAGATTTCGGCCTTGTCAATATTTTTTCAAAGGCCCTTGGCTTCGCATTCACTAGTCAAAGCCTTTATACAAGGAGTGATGCGTATTAGGCCTCCGGTTAATATTCCCATATGTCCATGGGATCTAAACTTGGTTCTGTCGGTTCTACAGAAACAACCATTTGAACCATTACAGCATATTTCCTTGGTGCTTCTCACCAGGAAATTGATTTTTCTAGTAGCCATTTGTTCGGCTAAAAGAGTATCGGAATTAGCAGCTATGTCCTGTAGGGAGCCATATCTGGTTATCCATAAGGACAGAGTAGTGTTACGTCCTCATCCAGCCTTTCTTCCTAAGGTGGTATCGAGTTTTCATTTGAACCAAGATGTGGTTCTTCCTTCTTTTTTCCCCAAGCCTACTTCGGTAGAGGAAAAGTTATTGCATTCTTTGGAGGTAGTAAGAGCAGTTAAAGCTTATCTAAAAGCCACTGCTCAGATTCGCAGAACGGATACTTTGTTTATTCTGCCGGAAGGCCCCAGAAAGGGTCAGGCAGCGTCAAAATCTACTTTAGCCAAGTGGATTCGACAGGTCATAATGCAAGCCTATAGCTTGAGAAGGAGACCGCCTCCGTTCAAAGTTAGAGCGCACTCCACGAGAGCAGTTGGAACTTCATGGGCAGTGCATCACCAGGCCTCCCTGGCTCAAGTCTGTAAGGCCGCAACATGGTCTTCAGTACACACGTTTACTAGGTTCTACCAGGTGGACGTTAGAAGTCAGGAGGATGTCGCCTTTGGGCGCAGTGTGTTGCAGGCCGCAAAAGATCCTCATGTCTGATAGCGCTCAGCTTATATATGGTGTATCCCCCCCCTCATTTGGCATTGCTTTAGGACATCCCATTAGTAATGACTATGTCGCTCTGTGTCCCGTGATGTACGAGAAAGAAAATAGGATTTTTATAACAGCTTACCTGTAAAATCCTTTTCTTGGAGTACATCACGGGACACAGAGCTCCCGCCCCTCTTTGGGGACACTTATTGCTTTGCTACAAAACTGAGGTGCTCCCGGATGGGAGGGGCTTATATAGGGGAGGGTACTTCCGGTTTTGGAAGTTGCCAGTGCCAGCACCTGACGGTAACTATATAACCCATTAGTAATGACTATGTCGCTCTGTGTCCCGTGATGTACTCCAAGAAAAGGATTTTACAGGTAAGCTGTTATAAAAATCCTATTTTTATAACAGCTTACCTGTAAAATCCTTTTCTTGGAGTACACCACGGGACACAGAGGTCCCACCCTTCTTATGGGAACCTTACTGCTTTGCTACAAAACTGAGGTACTTCCCTGATGGGAGGGGTTATATGGAGGGGAACTGTCTTCCATTGGTTGTGCCAGTGTCCAATCACCGCTGGTGACCCTTAACCCATTATGTAATGACTAGCTCTGTGTCCCGTGATGTACTCCAAGAAAAGGATTTTACAGGTAAGCTGTTATAAAAATCCTATTTTTTTGCGACACTGTCGCTTTAACTGAGAATTGCGCGGTCGTGCGGCGTTGTACCCAAACAAAATGTCCTTTTTTTTTTTTTCCCCAACAAATAGAACTTTCTTTTGGTGGTATTTGATCACCTCTGCGGTTTTCATTTTTTGCGCTAAAAACAAAAAAGAGCGACAATTAAAAAAAATATATTTTTGACTTTTTGCTATAATAAATTTCCAAAAAAAAAAAACAAGTTTCTTCATCAGTTTAGGCAAATATATATATTCTTCTACATATCTTTGGTAAAAAAATCGCAATAAGTGTATATTAATTGGTTTGCGCAAAAGTTATAGCGTCTACAAAATAGGGGATATATTTATGGATTTTTTTTTTTTATTGTTACTAGTAATGGTGGTGATCAGCGATTTTTAATGGGATTGCGGCGGACAGATAGGACACTTTTTTTTTTTTTTTTGGAACCATTGACCTTTATACAGCGATCGGTGCTATAAAAATGCACTGATTACTGTGTAAATGTCACTGGCAGGGAAGGGGTTAACACTAGGGGGCGATCAAGGGGTTAAATGTGTTCCCTAGGGAGGTGTTTCTAACTGTGGGGGGGGGGGGGGTGGGACTGACTAGAGGAGAAGATAGATCGCTGTTCCTGATAGGGGAGTAGAGAGAGATCTGCTGTTCCTATCAGAACCGGGATATGTTTGTTTACATTGACAGATCCCCCGTTCTGGCTCTCTGAGGAGTGATCGCGGGTCACCAGCGGACATCGGTGGACATAGTGTTGTATTCCGGCTGGCAGTTTAACCACTTCAGGCCCAGGCCTATTCTGACACTTCGCTCCTACATGTAAAAAATCAGATTTTTTTTGCTAGAAAACTACATAGAACCCCCAAACATTATATATGTTTTTTTAGCAAAGACCCTAGAGAATACAATGGCGGTCGTTGCAACTTTTTATCTCGTCCGGTATTTGCGCAGCAATCTTTCAAACGCGTTTTTTCATGCTTTAAAAAAAACAAAACAATAAAGTTAGCCGATTTTTTTTATTTTTTTTGCATAATGTGAAAGATGAAGTTACGCCGAGTACATAGATACCTAACATGTCACGCTTCAAAATTGCACACACTCGTGGAATGGCGCCAGACTTCGGTACTTAAAAATCCCCATAGGCGACACTTTAATTTTTTTTTACTGGTTACATGTTTTGAGTTACAGAGGAGGTCTAGGGCTAGAATTATTGCTCTCGCTCTAATGTTCACGGCGACACCTCACATGTGGTTTCAACACCGTTTTCATATGTGGGCGGGACTTGCGTATGCATTCGCTTCTGCATGCAAGCACACGGGGACAGGGGCGCTTTGAATTTTATTTATTTTTTATTGTTAATTTTACTTAAATTTTTTTCTTTTTTTTTTGAAACTTTTTTTTTTACACCGTTTTTTTCTTTTAATGCAGAGGCCGGGCGTCATAACATCGCGCCCGGCTTCCGATGATCATAGAGACTCCGGCGACCATCTGGTCCGCCGGAAGTCTCTGTGATCAGCATCCGGCGGATCCATTCTCCGACTCACCGATCACAGCGGTGAGTCGGGACCCCTTCCGCTGCCCGTAAGAACGATCAAGCGGTGGAACAGCTGCTATGATCATTCTTATGGTGTGGGGAATCGCTGGCTGAAAACGGCAATATCTGAATGATGCCTGTAGCTGCACCCATCATTCAGATATACCACCACAAAGCCCAGGACGTCATATTACGGCCTCTGGGTGCCAAGTGGTTAAATAAAAAGGCTTAACAAAGACTTTAAGGCAGCCCATCCAAATGGATTGGCTGGCAAGATGTCCAAGAAAACATGCTCCACTTTTGACACCACAGTGCACCCCGACACACGATAGTGGAGCTGTATTGCCTTTTAAAATAAATGGCAGTGCAATCTGCTTCTGCACTTAAAGTGGAGTTCCACCAGAAAAGGTGGTTGCTATGCGGATGTTCCTAATCTGCCTCTTCCTAGTCCGCGGCAGGTCTTCTTCCTCGTCCTCCTCGCGGTGTCTTCTTGGGAATGGGGCACACTGCCGTCTGGGAACTGTGTGTATCCCAGAGAGCAGCCGCCCATTCATACAGCGCCGCGAGACTCGCGCATGCGCAGTAGGAAATAGGCAGTGAAGCCGCAAGGCTTCACTGCCTGTTTCCCTTAGTGAGGATGGCGGCGCCGGGACCTGCCAGGATCGAGGGGTCAGCCTCGGGGGGCTGACATCGCGGGCGCCTAGGACAGGCAAGTGTCCTTATTAAAAGTCAGCAGCTACAGTGTTTGTAGCTGCTGACTTTTAAAAAAAAAATATATAAATAAATCGCGGTGGAATCCCGCTTTAACACACAACACATTGCACCAAATGGGTATGAATCAGCCCTAACCGTTCTCTTGCATTAGTGCCCATGTGGAATCATTATAGCTAGTTCAACGGCCACGCCAGCATGAATACGCTCATTTCAGCACTGCACCCCTCTGTCAGTCTTTAACTACTTCAGCCCCGGAAGGTTTTACCCCCCGCCCCCCCTTCATGACCAGGCTATTTTTTGGGATACGGCACTGTTACTTTAACTGACAATTGCGCGGTCGTGCGACGCTGTACCCAAATATAATTGATGTAATTTTTTCCCCCACAAATAGATTTATTTTGCTGGTATTTGATCACCACTGCGGTTTTTATTTTTTGTACTATAAACTAAAAAAGAGTGACAATTTTAAGAAAAAAAATTATATATTTTTATGCTATAAAACATATCCAATAAAATGTTTAAAAAAATCGAATTTCTTCATCAGTTTAGGCCAATATGTATTCTTCTACATATTTTTGGTAAAAAAAAAAACCAATAAGTGTATATTGATTGGTTTACACAAAAGTTATAGTCTCCAAACTATGGGATAGATTTATAGAATTTTTATAAAAAATAAAAATAAAATTTGTACTAGTAATGGCGCGGCGATCAGCGACTTATAGCGCGACTGCGATATTGTGACGGACAAATCGGACACCAACTGCCACTTTTGACTCTTTTTGGGGACCAGTGACATTATTACAGTGATCAGTGCTAAAAAAATGCACTGTTGCTGTACTAATCACACTGGCAGGGAAGGGGTTAACATCAGGGGCAATCAAAGGGTTAAATGTGTTCCTAGGGGGTACTTCTAACTGTGGGGGAGGTGCTTGTGCTGTAAGAAGACAGAGATCCGTGTTGCTGCTTAGCAGAAACGCAAGATCTCTGTCTTCTCCTGTCACAGAACAATGATCTGCCTTGTTTACATTGGGAACGATCGGCAGGTCCAAGCGGACATCGCGTCACCAGCGGCGCGCGTGTGCCCCAGACCTAGAAGAAGAAATCATTTACAGATATGTGATTTTGCGCTTAAGGGTGCCCTGCCGCAGTATATGTACGTGGGGCGGTCCTTATGGATAGAGTAAGGGAGGGTTAATATTATGTCGGATTTTATTTTTGCCATCTGTGTCCCTTTTGGGAGATTTTCTCTTTACTTCCTGTCCCATAACCAAACAGGAAGTGAGAGGAAATCCCTCCAAAGTATGGGAATCCCTGGTTGTTACCAGAACTAGTGATCCCATTGGAATGGTTCCTCCCTATTACTGTGCTGGTGGCAACGAAAAATTTGGGAGTTTCTTTTTTTCACTTACAGAGATAACGGTAAACAGGACAAATAGAGAGGTTCAATCACCTTATTAGGGGCACAGACAGCAATTAAAAAACCCTCCGAAGGGTTCTAATACAACTTTACTATATTCAAAGCTAGCAAAAAGTTTTGCCTTTTAGTTATACTTTTCACCACTTGCTGACCAGCAATGTACCAGTAGGTCGCACTTCAAGTGGTTATACCTGCAGCCGTTTTTTAGAGCCGGCAGTCAACTCTTGTAAAAGCAATACTACCGGCTAACTAGTCGCTGAATTGCTTTTACAAGCAGTAGGAGTCAAGCCGCCGCCGCCTTCCCTGGCTTTCTCTGGCTCTCCGGTCCCGCCGAGCGACCAGCCGACACTTCCGCTGGCTGGTCGAAGACCTGAACAAAGCCCAGATCGGCTTTGAATGGCTCTCGGCTATGGTAACCCAGGAAGCGATGACCTGACATTACTTTTTAGTTTCCCCGGCTGTCAATGGCGCTATTTTTTTATCCCACTAGACCTAAAGTAGTAACCTGGATTTTTTTTTAAAGCGTCACGGTTAGTAAAATTTGCGTTTGTCATCGTTGTGCACGCATGTGCAATTTGAAAGCGTAACAAAAGTGTCAGGCCCGGTGTTCTATCAGATTACCGCTACCCATCAGATCGTGTAACAGAAGTGATGTTCCGACCAAAAAATCCTGCGAATGCGTGATCGTTCATCTTGCTACACCCAGCTACGTCTTAAATTTCAGCGTAATTTTAGCAATAAAGTGAGCGTATATAAATAAATATAGTATATTGACATCTGTGATGCTGTTTGGATGTTTAATTTTGAAAGCCTAAAAGGTTTTAGTGCTGAGCAGTGCTGGGTGTGTCCCAACATGGCCTCCGCCAGCTTCCTACTGCTGGGTGTCCCAACATGGCCTCCGCCAGCTTCCTACTGCTGGGTGTCCCAACATGGCCTCCGCCAGCTTCCTACTGCTGGGTGTCCCAACATGGCCTCTGCCAGCTTCCTACTGCTGGGTGTCCCAACATGGCCTCTGCCAGCTTCCTACTGCTGGGTGTCCCAACATGGCCTCTGCCAGCTTCCTACTGCTGGGTGTCCCAACATGGCCTCTGCCAGCTTCCTACTGCTGGGTGTCCCAACATGGCCTCTGCCAGCTTCCTACTGCTGGGTGTCCCAACATGGCCTCTGCCAGCTTCCTACTGCTGGGTGTCCCAACATGGCCTCTGCCAGCTTCCTACTGCTGGGTGTCCCAACATGGCCTCTGCCAGCTTCCTACTGCTGGGTGTCCCAACATGGCCTCTGCCAGCTTCCTACTGCTGGGTGTCCCAACATGGCCTCTGCCAGCTTCCTACTGCTGGGTGTCCCAACATGGCCTCTGCCAGCTTCCTACTGCTGGGTGTCCCAACATGGCCTCTGCCAGCTTCCTACTGCTGGGTGTCCCAACATGGCCTCTGCCAGCTTCCTACTGCTGGGTGTCCCAACATGGCCTCTGCCAGCTTCCTACTGCTGGGTGTCCCAACATGGCCTCTGCCAGCTTCCTACTGCTGGGTGTCCCAACATGGCCTCTGCCAGCTTCCTACTGCTGGGTGTCCCAACATGGCCTCTGCCAGCTTCCTACTGCTGGGTGTCCCAACATGGCCTCTGCCAGCTTCCTACTGCTGGGTGTCCCAACATGGCCTCTGCCAGCTTCCTACTGCTGGGTGTCCCAACATGGCCTCTGCCAGCTTCCTACTGCTGGGTGTCCCAACATGGCCTCTGCCAGCTTCCTACTGCTGGGTGTCCCAACATGGCCTCTGCCAGCTTCCTACTGCTGGGTGTCCCAACATGGCCTCTGCCAGCTTCCTACTGCTGGGTGTCCCAACATGGCCTCTGCCAGCTTCCTACTGCTGGGTGTCCCAACATGGCCTCTGCCAGCTTCCTACTGCTGGGTGTCCCAACATGGCCTCTGCCAGCTTCCTACTGCTGGGTGTCCCAACATGGCCTCTGCCAGCTTCCTACTGCTGGGTGTCCCAACATGGCCTCTGCCAGCTTCCTACTGCTGGGTGTCCCAACATGGCCTCTGCCAGCTTCCTACTGCTGGGTGTCCCAACATGGCCTCTGCCAGCTTCCTACTGCTGGGTGTCCCAACATGGCCTCTGCCAGCTTCCTACTGCTGGGTGTCCCAACATGGCCTCTGCCAGCTTCCTACTGCTGGGTGTCCCAACATGGCCTCTGCCAGCTTCCTACTGCTGGGTGTCCCAACATGGCCTCTGCCAGCTTCCTACTGCTGGGTGTCCCAACATGGCCTCTGCCAGCTTCCTACTGCTGGGTGTCCCAACATGGCCTCTGCCAGCTTCCTACTGCTGGGTGTCCCAACATGGCCTCTGCCAGCTTCCTACTGCTGGGTGTCCCAACATGGCCTCTGCCAGCTTCCTACTGCTGGGTGTCCCAACATGGCCTCTGCCAGCTTCCTACTGCTGGGTGTCCCAACATGGCCTCTGCCAGCTTCCTACTGCTGGGTGTCCCAACATGGCCTCTGCCAGCTTCCTACTGCTGGGTGTCCCAACATGGCCTCTGCCAGCTTCCTACTGCTGGGTGTCCCAACATGGCCTCTGCCAGCTTCCTACTGCTGGGTGTCCCAACATGGCCTCTGCCAGCTTCCTACTGCTGGGTGTCCCAACATGGCCTCTGCCAGCTTCCTACTGCTGGGTGTCCCAACATGGCCTCTGCCAGCTTCCTACTGCTGGGTGTCCCAACATGGCCTCTGCCAGCTTCCTACTGCTGGGTGTCCCAACATGGCCTCTGCCAGCTTCCTACTGCTGGGTGTCCCAACATGGCCTCTGCCAGCTTCCTACTGCTGGGTGTCCCAACATGGCCTCTGCCAGCTTCCTACTGCTGGGTGTCCCAACATGGCCTCTGCCAGCTTCCTACTGCTGGGTGTCCCAACATGGCCTCTGCCAGCTTCCTACTGCTGGGTGTCCCAACATGGCCTCTGCCAGCTTCCTACTGCTGGGTGTCCCAACATGGCCTCTGCCAGCTTCCTACTGCTGGGTGTCCCAACATGGCCTCTGCCAGCTTCCTACTGCTGGGTGTCCCAACATGGCCTCTGCCAGCTTCCTACTGCTGGGTGTCCCAACATGGCCTCTGCCAGCTTCCTACTGCTGGGTGTCCCAACATGGCCTCTGCCAGCTTCCTACTGCTGGGTGTCCCAACATGGCCTCTGCCAGCTTCCTACTGCTGGGTGTCCCAACATGGCCTCTGCCAGCTTCCTACTGCTGGGTGTCCCAACATGGCCTCTGCCAGCTTCCTACTGCTGGGTGTCCCAACATGGCCTCTGCCAGCTTCCTACTGCTGGGTGTCCCAACATGGCCTCTGCCAGCTTCCTACTGCTGGGTGTCCCAACATGGCCTCTGCCAGCTTCCTACTGCTGGGTGTCCCAACATGGCCTCTGCCAGCTTCCTACTGCTGGGTGTCCCAACATGGCCTCTGCCAGCTTCCTACTGCTGGGTGTCCCAACATGGCCTCTGCCAGCTTCCTACTGCTGGGTGTCCCAACATGGCCTCCGCCAGCTTCCTACTGCTGGGTGTCCCAACATGGCCTCCGCCAGCTTCCTACTGCTGGGTGTCCCAACATGGCCTCCGCCAGCTTCCTACTGCTGGGTGTCCCAACATGGCCTCTGCCAGCTTCCTACTGCTGGGTGTCCCAACATGGCCTCTGCCAGCTTCCTACTGCTGGGTGTCCCAACATGGCCTCTGCCAGCTTCCTACTGCTGGGTGTCCCAACATGGCCTCTGCCAGCTTCCTACTGCTGGGTGTCCCAACATGGCCTCTGCCAGCTTCCTACTGCTGGGTGTCCCAACATGGCCTCTGCCAGCTTCCTACTGCTGGGTGTCCCAACATGGCCTCTGCCAGCTTCCTACTGCTTGGTGTCCCAACATGGCCTCTGCCAGCTTCCTACTGCTGGGTGTCCCAACATGGCCTCTGCCAGCTTCCTACTGCTGGGTGTCCCAACATGGCCTCTGCCAGCTTCCTACTGCTGGGTGTCCCAACATGGCCTCTGCCAGCTTCCTACTGCTGGGTGTCCCAACATGGCCTCTGCCAGCTTCCTACTGCTGGGTGTCCCAACATGGCCTCTGCCAGCTTCCTACTGCTGGGTGTCCCAACATGGCCTCTGCCAGCTTCCTACTGCTGGGTGTCCCAACATGGCCTCTGCCAGCTTCCTACTGCTGGGTGTCCCAACATGGCCTCTGCCAGCTTCCTACTGCTGGGTGTCCCAACATGGCCTCTGCCAGCTTCCTACTGCTGGGTGTCCCAACATGGCCTCTGCCAGCTTCCTACTGCTGGGTGTCCCAACATGGCCTCTGCCAGCTTCCTACTGCTGGGTGTCCCAACATGGCCTCTGCCAGCTTCCTACTGCTGGGTGTCCCAACATGGCCTCTGCCAGCTTCCTACTGCTGGGTGTCCCAACATGGCCTCTGCCAGCTTCCTACTGCTGGGTGTCCCAACATGGCCTCCGCCAGCTTCCTACTGCTGGGTGTCCCAACATGGCCTCCGCCAGCTTCCTACTGCTGGGTGTCCCAACATGGCCTCCGCCAGCTTCCTACTGCTGGGTGTCCCAACATGGCCTCCGCCACTTTCCTACTGCTGGAGTCCAGCTTCTTTCAAAATGTAAAGATTGGGGTGCCATTGAAATTAAGGGGGATTGCAAGCGCGTGCCATGTTTTGCAGAACTCCATGGTGTGAACGGAGCCTTAGGGTGTCTTATTTTTTATTTTCAAAAAAGAATGTTGTTGGGGTTTTATGTAATCGTCAGGCTTAAAGAGGAGTTCCGCCCCCCACCAATTATTTAAGTCAGCAACTACACATACTGTAGCGGCTGACTTTTTTTTTTTTAATATTGGTACACTTACCTGTCCAGGGATCCAGTGATGTCGGCACCCCAGCCGATTTTTCGATCGGCTCTCGGGTGCTGCCGCCGCCATTCATGGAAAGGGAAACCGGCAGTAAAACCTTTCGGCTTCACAGCCGGTTCCCTACTGTGCAAGTGTGCTGCGCTTTCTAAATGGCTGTGGGGCGGAGGAAGGAGGAGGGCAGCCAAGTTTGCCGCAGTGAGGTCTCCTGGAAGTGGGGGATGGGTGTCTGTCAAAAACAGGTACCCGCTCCCCCCCAAAAGTTGCCAAATGTGGCACCGGAGGGGGCAAATAAGCGGAGCTTCCACTTTTGATTTTTTTAACCCCTTCACGCGGACACTACGCATATATGCAGCCTCAGTAGACTTGGCCTTATTCTGTACGGAGGAATAGAGTGGCAGGAACTATGTCCCACTATTGCTGACGGTGGTGGTGGGGGGGTAATGCCACAAGGGCCAGATGAAAGCAAGCCAAGTGACCACTGGGCTAGATGATGCTGGACGTCCTCCAGCCAGGAAATGAGGCAGGCTCTATCTGACTTTCTGCAGCCTCCAATGCACTTGCACCTATTCCTTCTTATGGTGGGAGCTGTTCTCCTGGCTGGGGCCATAGGAATGGTTGGAGCAGGTGGTGCACACCTGCAGTTTTTGTCTACAATGGCTCTGCGGTTGCCGTAGGCAACACAACACTTGTCTTTCCTGCCTCCTCATTGTGTATCCTCCTTCCTCTCTTCTCTATAAAGGCGCACGGATTGGATTTCATCATACAGTGTAGGACTGTTCTGTGTGTTGCGGTTTGGCAGGTCTCTCTTATTGACTTCATAGCGGGTGGTTATGTGAGACGAAACTCTCCTAATATGGGAACAACCCCGACGAGGGAAGACGGCGGCAGACAAGTCACTTCACTTCAGTTCAGCCGGGAAAGCGCTCGGTGTCTGCGGAGGAGAATGTAGTCTGACAAGTGTTGTGTATGTTCTGTCCTGGAAGCACACCAGATTTCCTATAGGTGCCAAAACACCCCACCAGCCTTAAAGCTGAACTCCGGGGAACCCCACTGCAAGGGTTCAATGCTCATTTAGGTCTCGGGGACGACACACTTTTTACTTACCCCCCCCATCCTCTATATTGCAAGACTTCCCCCCTCCCCGCAGACTCCCCTTCCCTATGCTCTAAGCAGTTGGATGCTCTCTAAGGTCCTTAACCACTTTGGTCCTGGAAAGGTTTTACCCCCCCTTCATCACCAGGCCGTTTTTTGTGAAACAACACTGCAATACTTTAACTGGTAATTGCGCTGTCGTGCAACACTGTACCCAAATTAAATTTTAGATCTCCCCCCCCCCCCCCCCCACAAATATTTCTTTTGTTGCTATTTGATCACCACTGGGTTTTTATTTTTTGTAGTATAACCAAAAAAAGAAAAACCCCTATTTTTATTTTTTGCTATAAAACCTATCCAATAAAAAAAAAAAATCTAATTTCTTTATAAATTTTGACCAAAATTTATTCTGCTGCATGTAGAAAAGAAATCCCAATATGTGTATGTTGATTGGTTTGTGTGAAAGTTATTGCGTCTACAAAGTAAACGGCCCCAAAGCATTATGTTTCCACCTCCATGCTTGACTGTAGGGATGATGTTCTTAGGGTCATAATCAGCAGTTTTCTTCCTCCAAACACAGCGAGTCCCCCTCCTCAAGAAGGCCCATGTACAGTCATGCCAATGAACATCTAAATGATTCACAGAAGTATTGGGAGAAAGTGCTGTGGTCACATGAGACCAAATTTGAGCTCTTTGTCATTAACTCGACTCGCCGTATTTGGAGGAAGAAAAATGCTGACTATGACCCTAAGAACACCATCCCTACAGTGAAGCATGGAGGTGGAAATATAATGCTTTGGGGCTGTTTCTCTGCTAAAAGGTACAGGCTGACTTTGCCACAACGGACGGGGCCATGTATTGTAAAATCTTAGATGAGAACCTTCTCCCTCAGCCAGAACATTGAAGATGGGTCTTCCAGCATGACAATGACCCAAAACATACCGCCAAGGCAACAAAAAAGTGGCTCAAGAAGAAGCACATTAAGGTCATGGAGTGGCCTAGCCAGTCTCCACACCCTAATACTATAGAAAATATGTGAAGGGAGCTGAAACTTCGAGTTGCCAAGAGACAGCCAAGAAACCTTAAGGATTTAGAGAAGATCTGTAAAGAAGAGAGGACCAAAATCCCTCCAGAGATGTGTGCAAACCTGATCACCAACTACAAGAAACGTCTGACCTCTGTGCTTCCCAACAAGGGTTTCTCCACCAAGTACTAAGTCATGGTTTGCTTGGGGATCAAATACTTATTTTACTCACTGAACTGCAACTTCATTTATTACATTTGTTTTATGTTTTTTTTTCTGGATTTTTGGTTGATATTCTGTCTCTTTCATATAAAATACACCAATGATAAACTTGATAGACCCTTCATTTCTTTGTAAGTGGACAAACTTACACAATCTGCAGGGGATCTAATAAGTTTCCCTGCCCCGCTGTATTTATCAATTAAACCTTTTAAAGGTAAATTTACCTTTTTTTTAAAAATAAATAAACAATAAAATCCATAGATGGTTTTCTGTTTGTATTTCCGGTGCCATCCAGCCTGTTTCATATTTGTTTCTTCTCCTGTGTCCCCGCAGTGTTCTACCTGTCCTCAGCAGTTCATGCAGAAGAAGCATCTGCAGAGCCACATGATCAAAATGCACGGAGAGCCAAAACCCCACTCTGTGAGTATGAGGGTGCTGGATGACCAATGCCGGGAGACCAGTCTCAGGCCCCCAAGGTCCTGACCCCCTCCAATGAGGTGTCACAATATTTGTGGATAAGACCCGAGAGAACAGAAAAGTCTGTAGTCACAGCCATTCAGATACATTTAACCACTTCCCGCCCAGCTTAGATGGTCAGATTCCAGACAGGATGCAAGAGATGGTCAGAGACTGCAGACGTGATACAGGAGATGGTCAGAGACCGCAGATGTGATACAGGAGATGGTCAGAGACTGCAGACGTGATACACGAGATGGTCGGAGACTGCAGGCATTATACACGAGATGGTCGGAGACTGCAGGCATTATACACGAGATGGTCAGAGACTGCAGACATGATGGAGTGAGGTGCTCAGAGACTGCAGACATGATGGAGTGAGGTGCTCAGAGACTGCAGACAGGAGATGGTCAGAGGGTGCAGACAGGATGCAATAGATGGTCAGAGGGTGCAGACAGGATGCAATAGATGGTCAGAGGGTGCAGACAGGATGCAATAGATGGTCAGAGGGTGCAGACAGGATGCAATAGATGGTCAGAGGGTGCAGACAGGATGCAATAGATGGTCAGAGGGTGCAGACAGGATGCAATAGATGGTCAGAGGGTGCAGACAGGATGCAATAGATGGTCAGAGGGTGCAGACAGGATGCAATAGATGGTCAGAGGGTGCAGACAGGATGCAATAGATGGTCAGAGGGTGCAGACAGGATGCAATAGATGGTCAGAGGGTGCAGACAGGATGCAATAGATGGTCAGAGGGTGCAGACAGGATGCAGGAGATGGTCAGAGACTGCAGCCAGGATGCAGGAGATGGTCAGAGACTGCAGCCAGGATGCAGGAGATGGTCAGAGACTGCAGCCAGGATGCAGGAGATGGTCAGAGACTGCAGCCAGGATGCAGGAGATGGTCAGAGACTGCAGACAGGATGCAAGACAGGACAGGGTGCAAGAAATGGTCAGAGACTGCAGAAAGGATATGGCCACAGGTTGGACACCAGGTGGTAAATATTAAAGCTTGGAAGACTTGAATTGTCTAATTCATGTGTGGTTGGTATACATTACATATATATGTGTTTTGGTGGCCACATTAGTGAGGGTCGCCCGTACGCCCAATGTTCGCTGTCTCTAATTACAGCATTACATTGCAGTGCCCCACCTGCGGGAAGTGTTTCTTCACACGGACAGAACTTCGGTTGCATGAAGCGTTTAAACACCGCGGGGAGAAGCTGTTTGTGTGCGAGGAGTGCGGTCACCGAGCCTCGAGCAGGAGCGGCCTTCAGATGCACATCAAAGCCAAGCACAGGTCTGCCATTCAGGTGTAAACAACGGCTGTTCTTGTGCGTGTGATCACATAGTTTACAGTGTGGCAAACCTTTGTATTATTTTATCAATCCCATTAGTGCAGCCTTTCTCAACCAGCTCCCATTCTGCACCCCAACCTCCCATAGTGCCCCCAGGCCTCTTGAGCCCCCAGCCCGCTGCAGGTTCTTTACCTCTCCATAGTGCCTCCAAAAGTGTCCCCCCAACCTCCCACTGTGCTCCCTAGACTCCTCCAGAAACCTCATTCACTATAGGGCCACCAAAACTGCTCCCCTAACCCCCTTCCCCACAGTCTTCCAGCATTTCAATACATGTGTTGCATTTCCGTATTTTTTTTATGTATGAGTAAAATATATATTATTAACTGTTGGGGCATGTAAAGGTCTGGGATGAATTTACCAGGTCCTGATCTCAAAAAGGTTGAAAATCACTGCTCTAGAGAAACCATTTCAGGTTTCAAAGAATTGCTAAAAAACAATTTATCAGGGGTTAGTGGGGAAAAAAAGAATTTACATTGGTGATCAGTGGGAAGAATGCTCCTTACATTGGTGATCAGTGGGAAGAATGCTCCTTACATTGGTGGTCAATGAGAAGAATGCTCCTTACATTGGTGATCAGTGGGAAGAATGCTCCTTACATTGGTAATTAGTGGGAAGAATGTTCCTTGCATTGGTGATCAGTGGGAAGAATGCTCCTTACATTGGTGGTCAGTGGGAAGAATGCTCCTTACATTGGTGATCAGTGTGAAGAATGTTCCTTCCATTGGTGTGTTGTCAAACAGGACCTGTAGTGAGCATGTATGGAGGCAGCCATTGCTGGCTTTTCCTTCTGTTCCCAGGCTGTCATGCTGATCTAATTTGAGTCTCTGACCTGGAACAAGTATACCGACCAGGACATTTCTCTTCATGCTAACTCCTGGTCTGCATGCTTGTTTTGGGTGTTTCAATGCCAAAGACAGCCGTCTTGCCTGTAGATGGGTTCTAAAGATTCGGTTTCTTTCCCCTTGACAGAAATGAACGTCCATTTGTATGCGAGTTCTGCCACCATGCCTTCACCCAGAAAACCAACCTCAATATGCACCTCAAGACTCACACGGGGGAAAAGCCTTTCCAGTGCCACCTGTGCGGGAAGACGTTCAGGACACAAGGTGCGTGGGTGGGGCAAGATAAGTACTGCATGGGAATGGCGGTTTGTGTAAACAGAGGATGCTGGCTGAAATGTTACCTGCCAAAAAAAGGCATCCATCCTTTTTGATTTATTGCATTAGATACAGATACACATTGGGGGGGGGGGGGGGTCCTTGGTTGTTCTCCTTTGAAAATAGGCATCGATTGTGTTGCAGTGACTTTCAAGATGGCAATCTCACTTTGCAGAGGTGCCAGTATGGATTTACATATATTAAAAGTGTATGTAAGGCCCAAACTTTAGTTTAACCACTTGCCGCCAAATCGCATACCTGTACATCATTTGGCTTCAAGTGGTTGTACCGGGGTGATGCTGTTGCGCTGGCTAGAGACCGGAACAAAGCCGGAATCGGCTATGATCGAGTCTCGGATGTAGTAACCCGGAAGTGATGTAATGACTCGGAAGCCAACTGCGCCAGTTTTTAAAAATTGAAAGTATTCAAAAACACAGATTTTGCTGTTTTTGAATACTTTCAAGTGCAGAGGTGGGGTTTGGGGTCTTGTAGACTTCAGATCCCTCCATAAAGAGTACCCATTACTGACTATTACTGTCACAGGGGTGTCTTGCATTCCTTGTTAAAGAGGAAGTAAACCCTGATAGGTTTTACTTCCTCTTTTTCTTTCTCGTACATCACGGGACACAGAGCGACATAGTCATTACTAATGGGTTATATAGATACCGTCAGGTGCTGGCACTGGCAACTTCCAAAACCGGAAGTACCCTCCCCTATATAAGCCCCTCCCATCCGGGAGCACCTCAGTTTTTTGCCAGTGTCTAAGGTGTTGGCCAAGAAGAAACATGTGTTTTTCACTGAGCTTGCGTACAGGTTCTTTTGGGCCTCAGTAAGCTATTCCGGATCCGACCAAAAAAGCTTCATAGCTAAACGGTCGGTACCCGGGCCTTGCAGAGAAGAGCAAGGTTTTGCCTGTAATGCTTCTCTTAGGAGAGCTGGACCCTGGGATCCAGAGCTCTGGTCATACCCACGACCAAGATGTTTTCTGTGCAGGGTGCTATACAGGTCCAGGGGAGTGGAATCCTTGGGAACCCGGTCCCTGAAGGTTTGATTACAATGCCTGCCGTGATAGGTGAAGTTTGGGCTTTTGTGGACCAAACAAAGTCCTGCGGCGGGGAACAGGTAAGTGGGGGCCCCCAGGAACTTGGTTCTATTGGGGGACCCCCAAGCCTAATTTGTCTTTCTGTCTGTTACCTAATGGTATTCCCGCAAAATTCTGTGCATGCCTGTAACTACTAAAAAAATGTAATAATTTTTAATGGTGGTCAAGAAAAAAAAAAATTTTTTTTTATATATATATTTAATATATTAGACTGCGGTACCTGTGTTTGTCCACTAGAGGCCGCTGTGGAATGTTTTCTTGTCATGTGGACTAGTTTCTTTATCGTACACCACGGGACACAGAGCTAGTCATTACATTATGGGTTAAGGGTCACCAGCGGTGATTGGACACTGGCACAACCAATGGAAGACAGTTCCCCTCCATATAACCCCTCCCATCAGGGAAGTACCTCAGTTTTTTCGCCAGTGTCGAAAGGTGTTGGACGCGTTAGGAGGTGCTAAAGGAAAGCTCTACCAAAGAGACCCTCTGGGGGTAAAAGAGCTATGCTTTCGGATCCATCCAAGACGCCTACAAATGAGCTGAATCTGGATGGGATCCGGGCCTCATCCATGAGGCGTCGCCTGTAATGTCTCTCTTCGGAGGACTGGGCTCTAAGATCCAGCACTTTCGCTATTTCGCTATAAAGTCCTGGTAAGAGTCTTGTACAAGGCCCAGGGGAGAGGTATCCTTTAAATAGGAACCCATATCCCTGAAGGTTGGCACACATAGCCCACCGTGAAGGGTGAAGTTTGGTATCTGTCTGAAAACTTTCAGCAGAAAAACCTGCGGCATGGATAAGGTGAGATTAGAAGGTCCATAACTAGGTTGGGACCTTTTTCAAAAAGTGGATGTCTTCTTTTTTTCCACCACTGGGGGGAGTAAAGAGCTGAATATACTCACCTCACTCTGTTCAGTGTCGGCTTCGGCGAAGTACACTGCTCGTCACCTCCGCTGCTGAGCTTGCTTGAGCACCCCGCTCCTCCTTCCGGTGGCCGATACAGACACCTGCAGATGCAGGTAAGTGGGGACAGGGGCTGATGAGAGTCCTCTCTCACTATGGCCACCACCATAGCGCTAAAGGCCGCGCGCGGGAGCGCGCTTTATCTGAGGGGGGGGGGGCCGAGGCGTGCGCGGGCACGTGGCGCGCGCAGGCACAGAAACGGCGCCAAATTTAAAAGACTGTCAGTGTAAAAAGCACTGCAGCAGCAAGCAAGCTCGTTAGTTCTCTTGTTCCTGGCAGAGAAACACAGCAGCTATACAGGGACGTAAGACTCCATGTGGTTGGATTGGGTACTTCCTAGAAGACATCCATGTTATGCATAGTTATGTGTTAAAAGTTGCATACTTAATGTATTTGCTAAACTGAACACGGTAGTATATGCATTTAGGTACCTTGTATTTTGTCTAAACAGTAAGCCTTCCAGGGGAAGTAATGCGGACAAAAAGAGATAAAAGAGCACCGCCGCCTGAGACAGGGGGCTCTAGCTGTGCTGACTCGGTACCTTCCTCTCCTGTGTTGCCAAAAGCACCTGTACAGGATGAGCCATTACCTCTGTCAGGTATGGCGGCTTCCCCAGTGAAGCCTGGGCCTGCATATGTCACTGAGGACACTTTATCAGCTGCCCTATATAATCTGGAGGAGAAAATTTCTACTTTAATCGCTAAATCCTCTAAAAAGGACAATAAGCGAAGCAGATCTCCTCCAGTATTGGACCTCCCTTCAGAAGTACCTGAGGAGGATGAGGAGGAGGCTACATCAGCAGAGGATGAGGAGTCAGACGGATCAGGGATATCGGATGAGCCTTTTTCGGTATCCCAGATTTTAAAGTCACAGGTGCAATGCTATGCAGGAGCCGTGCGAGCTGCATTTAGGTTACCCTCTTTGGAGGTAACAGAATCACCTGTCTCCTCCCTAGGATCATTAAGATCCCTGCAAGGTGCATGCTCCTTCCCGGTTCATCCGTTACTAGAGGATCTATTGTACGCAGACTGGCAACATCCAGATAAGCGTTTTTCACCTCCAAAAAAGTTTAACATTCTTTATCCTATGGAGGAAAAATTTTTAAAGAAATGGAGCCTGCCTACGGTAGATGCGGCTATTTCTTGTGTAAATAAAAACCTGACATGTCCAGTGGATAATGTACAAGGGTTTAAAGATCCTTCTGAGAAGAAGTTGGAATCCTTACTGAAATCCTCCTTCCTTTTGGCCGGCTCAATTACCCATCCTGCAGTAGCAGCAGTCGGTATGTGTCAGGTCGTCAGCCAACAGGTAAAGCAGGGGCTGAAGGAGCTGCCTTCAGAGCAGGCTAAAAATTGGGAGAATTTGCCTAAAGCCTTATGCTTCACAGTGGATGCCATGAGAGATTCTATCATACAGGCATCACGCCTTACACTCCAGCTGGTACAGATGCGCAGAGTACTTTGGCTTAAGCATTGGTCAGCGGAAGCCCCATGCAAAAAGTTGTTGGCAAGTTTCCCGTTCCATGGCGAACGCCTTTTTGGGGAAGATTTAGAAAGATATATCCAAAAGATATCAAGTGGTAAAACGACACTTTTACCTGAGAGAAAGAAAAACAAGAGACCTTGTTTTAAACACACTCTCTCCCCAGCTCCCGGGAAATCTGACTCCAGCCAGTGGCGACGGCCTTTTCAGCCGCCCAAAAAAGCCAAAGAACAGGCTCAGAAGAACAAGAAGCCGTGGGGTTCAAGAGCTAATAAGCAAGCCCCCAAAACCTCTCATTGAAGGGGCGCCCCCGCTCGGCCGAGTGGGGGGAAGGCTTCGTCAGTTCTCAGCGACTTGGCGGACAGAAACCCAGGACAAATGGGTGGTATCCACAATATCCTCAGGGTACAGACTGGAATTTCGAGAGATCCCATCTTCTCAATTCCGAAGTTCAAGACTCTCCAAGGATCCACAGAAAAGAGGATCCTTCTTCAAAGGTTTGAATCACTTAATAGCTCAAGGTGTGGTTACAGAGGTACCCCAAAAGGAGCAAGGTTCAGGTTTTTACTCAAACCTCTTTGTGATTCCAAAACCGAACGGAGAAGTCAGACCCATCCTGGATCTAAAAAATCTAAACCAGTTTCTGAACGTTCGCCATTTTCGAATGGAAACGATTCGATCCGTGGTCGCTACTTTAAAAGGCGGAGAATTCATTGCGTCCATAGATATCAAAGACGCATATCTACACATACCAATCCTCCCCGCTCACCAAAGATTCCTAAGGTTTGCGGTAGAAGATCGCCACTTTCAATTTGTGGCCCTGCCATTTGGTGTAGCCACCGCGCCCAGAGTATTCACAAAGGTGCTAGCTCCTCTGTTAGCAAACCTAAGAACACGGGGCATTGCGGTAACAGCCTATCTAGACGATCTACTATTAATAGATCAGTCAAAGGAGGGATTGGATCACGCTGTAGACACTACAGTAGGATACCTGGAGCATTTAGGATGGATTATAAACTTACAAAAATCCTCTCTCCAGGCCCAAAGAAGGATAGTGTACCTGGGCATGATCATAGATACAGCCCAAAACAGGGTATACCTGCCAGAGCCAAAGATACAGTCTCTGAAAGACCTGATCCACAAGGTCAAAGCAAACAAGAGGCCGTCTATTCGCCTTTGCATGAGACTATTGGGAAAGATGGTAGCCTCCTTCGAGGCGGTCCCTTACGCCCAGTTTCATTCGAGACTACTTCAAGGCAATATTTTAGCCTCCTGGAACAGGAAGAGCCAAGCTCTGGATATACCCATGCGCCTGTCCTCACAAGTACGCCACAGCTTCAATTGGTGGCTAGAAGCCAGGAATTTACGGAAGGGAAAGTCCTTCCTCCCAGTGGCCTGGAAGGTGGTATCTACGGATGCCAGCCTATCGGGCTGGGGTGCAGTATTCGAGGAGGCTTCTACCCAGGGAACCTGGGCCAAGACTCAGGGGATCCTGCCCATCAATGTGCTAGAGATCCGGGCGGTATATCTAGCCCTCAAAACCTGGACATACAGGTTACAGGGCTACCCAGTTCGGGTTCAATCCGACAATGCTACGGCAGTAGCTTACATCAATCACCAAGGAGGCACCCACAGTCGGGCAGCCCAAAGAGAGGTGAACCGGATCTTGGCATGGGCAGAAGAGCATGTACCTTGCATCTCTGCAATCTTCATTCCAGGGATAGAAAACTGGCAAGCAGACTACCTGAGTCGTCAGCAGCTGCTACCAGGAGAGTGGTCTCTTCACCCAGAGATCTTTCAGGCCATATGTCTGAGATGGGGAAACCCAGATGTAGACCTGCTAGCTTCCAGGTTCAACAAGAAATTGGACAACTTTGTGTCCAGAACGAGAGATCCTCTAGCCTACGGGACAGACGCTCTAATAACTCCATGGAATCAGTTCTCACTGATCTATGCATTCCCTCCGATCCCTCTTCTACAAAGACTGCTTCGCAGGATCAAGGAGGAGGGAATACCAGTAATCCTAGTGGCCCCAAACTGGCCCAGGAGGCCTTGGTATGCCGAGATCGTAAAAATGGCGATAGGAAGGCCCTGGAAGCTTCCACTTCGACACGACCTGTTGTCACAGGGTCCAGTATTCCACCCTTCCTTACAAAGGCTAAATTTGACGGCCTGGCTGCTGAGACCCACATTTTGAAAAAGAGAGGGGTCTCTGGCCTGGTTCTTTCTACGCTCATTAATGCTAGAAAGCCAGCCTCCAGACTCATCTATCATAGAGTCTGGAAAGCATACGTTTCCTGGTGTGAATCCAGAAGTTGGAATCCTCTGAAATATGAAATAAGTAGGATTCTTGCTTTTTGCCAGTTAGGAGTGGATATGAAATTAGCCCTTAGCACCATCAAAGGGCAAATATCGGCTCTATCAGTCTTCTTTCAGAGACCATTGGCATCTCACTCCCTAGTTCGGACATTCATTCAGGGGGTACTGAGGATAAATCCTCCAGTCAGGTCTCCCTTGTGTCCATGGGATTTGAATTTGGTATTGTCAGTGTTGCAAAAGCAACCTTTTGAACCTATTCGCCATATTCCTTTAATTATATTAAGTAGGAAATTGGCCTTTCTGATTGCTATAGCTTCTGCTAGGAGAGTATCAGAGCTAGCAGCTCTTTCTTGTAAAGAGCCTTATCTAATTTGTCACAAGGACAAGATCGTACTACGACCCCATCCGGCTTTTCTGCCTAAGGTGGTGTCGGCTTTTCACTTGAATCAAGACATTGTTCTGCCTTCCTTTTTTCCAAACCCGCGGACGGCGGGGGAAAAATTATTACACTCTCTAGATCTAGTAAGAGCGGTAAGGGTGTATCTGCAAGCAACCGCTCAGATACGTAAAACAGATGTTTTGTTTATTTTACCAGATGGTCCCAAGAAGGGCCAAGCGGTATCAAAATCCACCATTTCCAGGTGGATTAGACAAGTAATTGTTCAAGCTTATGGTTTAAAGAACAGGACTCCTCCTTTTCCTGTTAAGGCGCACTCTACCAGGGCGATAAGTGCTTCATGGGCAGTGCACCACCAGGCTTCGATGGCTCAGATCTGTAAGGCTGCAACTTGGTCCTCAGTCCATACATTTTCCAAATTCTATCAAATAGATGTGAAAGGACATGAGGATTCCGCCTTCGGGCGAAGTGTGCTGCAGGCAGCAGTATAGGGCTTCTGGTCCGCAAGCGGTCGGTTTGATCTGTGTCTCCCCCCCCTTCATATGAGCATTGCTCTGGGACGTCCCATTATGTAATGACTAGCTCTGTGTCCCGTGGTGTACGATAAAGAAAATAGGATTTTTATAACAGCTTACCTGTAAAATCCTTTTCTTGGAGTACACCACGGGACACAGAGGTCCCACCCTTCTTATGGGAACCTTACTGCTTTGCTACAAAACTGAGGTACTTCCCTGATGGGAGGGGTTATATGGAGGGGAACTGTCTTCCATTGGTTGTGCCAGTGTCCAATCACCGCTGGTGACCCTTAACCCATTATGTAATGACTAGCTCTGTGTCCCGTGGTGTACTCCAAGAAAAGGATTTTACAGGTAAGCTGTTATAAAAATCCTATTTTCTTCTCAGCAGAGCAAAGTCCAGGCAGATGGTGAGTTCTCTTATAGGAAACTGCTTCCTCTGCCATGTTGCAGTGCTCGTCCATCCCCTGGCCTGCGGCAAAGAGGGGCCCTGGCTCCTGTCCCTTGTTTCCATTTTTTGAAATTAGCGCCGAAGGCGCACGTGGCCGCGCGCGTGCGCGTGCACGCGCCTCTATATATAGAGGTGAGCCGGGAAAGGGGGCGGAGCCTGGGGGATGACGCTCTGTGCGCGCCGCAGCGCTTCTGCGCATGTGCGGGCATCCCAGCAGTTTAAAAAAACCACAATATTGTAGTGAGCTGGCTATGAAGTACAGAGACAGAGCTGGCAACATTTAAAGGCATACAGCAAGCGGTTGATACAGGCTTCCCCTAGAAAGGCACATTAGTAGACACCAACTGTTTCTTATAGCAGCATTTATGCTAGACTATTGTCAGTAACTGGTGTATTTCGGCTGGAATACCTCAGCTTTGTGGCTTAGGAATATGCCGTCTAAAAACTCCGGGACTAGAAATTCCAGGAGGAATAGGGGGTCTCCATCGGGCTCTAAGGATCTTGGGCATGCTTTGGCTGCACCAGTCTCCCCTGAAGAATCAGAGGTTAGTGACCGTAGAGCACCCTCAGGAGTACCTGGTACTGTGGCTGTCCTCAGTTCACCTGCTCCTGTGTATGTAACAGAGGAGGTTTTTTCCTCAGCTCTGGGAGGGCTGGAAGAGAGATTGTCAGCATTGATCGCTGCTTCCCTGTCACAGGAGAAAAGCGCTCGATCTCCGTCTCCCCCCTCAGAGTGCCTGTTAACAGAGCAACAGTCCCATACAGAGGTCGACCTACCTGAGGGGGATCAGGATCAGGTCGATTCGGTTGCAGAGGAATCAACCGTGGAAGAGCCGTTCTCAGCATCACATGCTGAAAGGTTATGGGTTCAGTCCCTGACTAATATGGTCCGATCAGCATTTAAAATGCCACTTGCGGAGCCATCCTCCACTTCTGTCTCCTCGTTGGGGTCGCTAAAAGCTCCCCAGACTGTTTGTTCCTTTCCGATCCATCCTTTACTGGAGGGGCTCATTTACCAGGATTGGGAGCATCCTGACAAAATATTTACTCCCCCCAAGAGATTTCCGGTGGTCTATCCCATGGAGGATAAGTTCATCAGAAAATGGAGGGTCCCTACAGTGGACGCAGCCATCTCTTGTGTGAATAAATCACTGACATGTCCGGTGGAAAATGTCCAAATGTTCAAGGACCCAATAGATAAAAAATTGGAGTCCTTATTAAAATCTGCTTTTTCTACAGCAGGATTGGTGACACAACCAGCAGTGGCAGCTATTGGGGTCTGCCAAGCAGTGAAGGATCAGTTGAAACAGGTCTTAAGGGACTTGCCGGATCAGCAGGCTCTTGCCCTAGCTGATCTACCTAGAGCCTTATGCTTTGCGGTGGACGCTATAAAGGATTCAATCCATCAGGCCTCCCGCCTTACGCTGTCTGTAGTACATATGCGCAGGCTTCTATGGCTAAAAAACTGGTCTGCTGAAGCTCCCTGTAAAAAATTGCTGGTCAGCCTCCCATTTCATGGGGAGCGCTTATTCGAGGAAGACCTGGACAAGTATATCCAGAGAATTTCCAGCGGTAAAAGTACACTTTTGCCGGTTAAAAATAGAGTTAGAGGTCCCTCTTTTAAGAGGCCGGCTTCTCCAGTCCCTAGGACATCGGCTGTGAAACAGTTCCGACGGCCTCCTCGGTCAAATCCCGGAGGTAGAAATCAGGGACAGTTGCAGGGTAACAAAAAGCCCTGGAGCAGGAGAGGTACAAAACCTCCCCCAAAGTCAAATGCATGAAGGGTTGCCCCCACCCAATCGGGTGGGGGGAAGACTTCAGTTGTTCACAGAGACCTGGCGGGACACGATCCGAGACAGATGGGTGCTCTCCGCAGTAAATCTGGGATACAAATTGGAGTTAAAAAACTCCCCTTCTTCCCGCTTTATAAGGTCAAACGTGCCAAGGGATCCCCAGAAGAGAGGATCCCTCCTGTTGGCACTAGAACAATTATTGCTTCAAGCAGTAATTATAGAGGTTCCCCTGGAAGAGTGGGGGTTCGGGTTTTACTCAAACCTCTTTACAGTTCCGAAGCCAAACGGGGACGCGAGGCCCATACTAAATCTAAAAGGGCTAAACAAATTCCTGCATATCAGGACTTTCCGGATGGAGTCGATCCGATCGGTAGCCACTGCCCTACAAGGGGAGGAATGGTTAGCCTCGATCGACATCAAGGATGCTTATTTGCACATTCCCATCTTTCCAGCCCACCAAAAATTTCTACGCTTTGCGGTAGAAGGCCGCCATTTTCAGTTCAGAGCCTTACCCTTCGGTCTGGCCACAGCACCAAGAGTGTTCACAAAAATTTTGGCCCCATTATTGGCCAATCTAAGAACACGAGGTGTAACGATAATGGCATATCTAGACGACTTGTTGCTGATAGACCACTCAGTGGAAAAACTAGAAGTGGTTCCAATATCTGGAATATCACGGTTGGATTATCAACCGAGACAAGTCAGCCCTAAAACCAGTCAAAAGTCTGGAATACTTGGGGCTAAGGCTGGATTCAGACCAGAGAAAAATTTTCTTGCCTCAAGAAAAGGGGTCGTCTTTGAGAGATTTGATCCACTTAGTGGGCTCAAAAAGACAGCCATCCATACGCCTGTGCATGAGGCTGCTGGGAAAGATGGTGGCATCATTCGAAGCAGTACCCTACGGTCAATTCCATTCAAGGAAGTTGCAAAGGGCCATACTGTCAGCCTGGAACAAAAAAGTTCAGGCTCTGGACTTACCAATGTCCTTGTCCCCTTCCGTTCGCAGGAGCCTCCGCTGGTGGTTGGTTCCCCAGAATCTGGAAAGAGGGAAATCCTTCAGTCCGATTTCCTGGAAGGTGGTCACTACAGATGCCAGCCTTGTAGGCTGGGGAGCAGTACTGGAGCAATGGTCTCTCCAGGGCAGATGGTCGGATACAGAAAAGGCCCTGCCCATCAATCTCTTAGAGATACGAGCAGCCCGGTATGCCCTAGTAGCATGGACATCCAAACTCCAAGGGTCCCCTGTCAGAGTTCAGTCAGACAATGCCACAGCAGTGGCATATATCAATCGTCAGGGGGGCACCAGGAGTCGTGCAGCCCAAAGGGAGGTAAATTACATCCTGAGATGGGCAGAAAGATATGTCCCAGCCATATCTGCGGTATTCATTCCAGGGGTGGAGAATTGGAAGGCGGACTTTCTAAGTCGCCAACAATTATGCCCAGGGGAATGGTCCCTTCATCCCGAGGTTTTCCGGACAATATGTCAGCGGTGGGGAACACCGGATGTAGATCTGCTAGCATCCAGATTCAACGCAAAGGTGGACAGGTTTGTCTCTTGGACAAGGGATCCCCTAGCTTGCGGCTCGGATGCCCTAGTGTTCCCTTGGGATCAGTTCAAGCTGATATATGCATTCCCACCGCCACAATTGTTACCTCGATTACTCCGCAGAATCAGGGTAGAAAAGAAACCAGTGATTCTGGTGGCTCCAGCGTGGCCCCGAAGAGCATGGTACGCGGAGATTGTAAAAATGTCTGTGGGGAGTCCTTGGACCCTCCCACATCGTCCGGACCTGCTTTCGCAGGGACCGATATACCACCCTTCCTTACCAGCCCTAGGTTTGACGGCCTGGCTATTGAAGCCCACATTCTAAAAAAGAGAGGGCTCTCTAATGCTGTGGTGTCTACCATGATCAATGCCAGGAAACCGGTATCCAGGCAGATCTACTATAGAATCTGGAAGGCGTACATCGCCTGGTGTGAGGCCAGGAAATGGCATCCACGTAAATACGTAATAGGTAGGATTCTGGACTTCCTACAATGGGCTGTAGATAGGAAGCTTGCCTTGAGTACTATCAAGGGTCAGATTTCGGCCTTGTCAATATTTTTTCAAAGGCCCTTGGCTTCGCATTCACTAGTCAAAGCCTTTATACAAGGAGTGATGCGTATTAGTCCTCCGGTTAATATTCCCATATGTCCATGGGATCTAAACTTGGTTCTGTCGGTTCTACAGAAACAACCATTTGAACCATTACAGCATATTTCCTTGGTGCTTCTCACCAGGAAATTGATTTCTCTAGTAGCCATTTGTTCGGCTAAAAGAGTATCGGAATTAGCAGCTATGTCCTGTAAGGAGCCATATCTGGTTATCCATAAGGACAGAGTAGTGTTACGTCCTCATCCAGCCTTTCTTCCTAAGGTGGTATCGAGTTTTCATTTGAACCAAGATGTGGTTCTTCCTTCTTTTTTCCCCAAACCTACTTCGGTAGAGGAAAAGTTATTGCATTCTTTGGATGTAGTAAGAGCAGTTAAAGCTTATCTAAAAGCCACTGCTCAGATTCGCAGAACGGATACTTTGTTTATTCTGCCGGAAGGCCCCAGAAAGGGTCAGGCAGCGTCAAAATCTACTTTAGCCAAGTGGATTCGACAGGTCATAATACAAGCCTATGGCTTGAGAAGTAGACCGCCTCCGTTCAAAGTTAGGGCGCACTCCACGAGAGCAGTTGGAACTTCATGGGCAGTGCATCACCAGGCCTCCCTGGCTCAAATCTGTAAGGCCACAACATGGTCTTCGGTACACACGTTTACTAGGTTCTACCAGGTGGACGTTAGAAGTCAGGAGGATGTCGCCTTTGGGCGCAGTGTGTTGCAGGCCGCAAAAGATCCTCATGTCTGATAGCGCTCAGCTTATATATGGTGTATCCCCCCCCTCATTTGGCATTGCTTTAGGACATCCCATTAGTAATGACTATGTCGCTCTGTGTCCCGTGATGTACGAGAAAGAAAATAGGATTTTTATAACAGCTTACCTGTAAAATCCTTTTCTTGGAGTACATCACGGGACACAGAGCTCCCGCCCCTCTTTAGGGACACTTATTGCTTTGCTACAAAACTGAGGTGCTCCCGGATGGGAGGGGCTTATATAGGGAAGGGTACTTCCGGTTTTGGAAGTTGCCAGTGCCAGCACCTGACGGTATCTATATAACCCATTAGTAATGACTATGTCGCTCTGTGTCCCGTGATGTACTCCAAGAAAAGGATTTTACAGGTAAGCTGTTAGGATTTTTATATTATTTCCCTGCAAAGGTAAAGCATAATGGGCTACTATGCATCGCATCGTAGCCCATTATGTGTAATTGCCTGAAACCGAAGCCTGCGATGTCACTGCTGTCCCCACTAGCAGTGAGCGTCCATCTTCACCCCTCTTCCTTCTGGGGCCACGAACTCCAGGTTTGTGACTGGCCGGAGTCGCGTGACGTCACGCATGCATCCGGGAGCCGCCAGTCACGGCATGACCTCCTTTAGAAACGTCACGATCGCAGACATCGGCGCACGTCGCTTTTGTAAATATCTCCTAAACCGTGGAGGTTTAGGAGATATTTCCAGCACCTACAGGTAAGCCTTAATATAGGTTTACCTGTAGGTAAAAGTGGTTGTGCAGGTTGTATGTAGCTCCCAGGGGGGGGTTTGCGCTTCCCTCTTTACTCTTCCCCTGCGGCTACACTGAATCCACACTTTAAGTATGAAAATCCACTGTTTACCTTTTGAGTCTGCAGCGAGTTACCTCCCATGAGTGGATCCTTTAGCTCCGTTGTCTAGGTGCACCAGTGTAATCAGGAATAAGGCCAATGTCTACACACAAGTAAAACCTAATCAGCAAGTCTTTATTCTTTTTGTTACTTTTGAGTCAACTTGAAGAAAGCGAAGGCAGGAAAGTTGAAGATGTAGGGGAAGGTTCAGGCACGCAACACGCAATCTTTCCGATCAAGTACGCCTGTCCATTTTTCAGGTGGACCCAATTGGACCCTCCATTTACCTCCTTTGGAGCTGCGGATGTAAACTGACTTGTGTTTACACCCGCCTACCCACAATCCGATCCGCAAAAAAAAACCCACAGGGGACCCGTTGGATGGGATCAGAGGGCCCATAGTGTTGAGTGGGCTGTGTCTGTGTCCGCTCTCTTCTGCTTGAGTGGACACAGACCTGTTCTCTGCCCACTCCACTCATTGACCAAACTAGTCTTAGGGCCCATTCACACTGATGCGATGCCGGCGTTAGCGGTAAAGTGGCGCTAGTTTTAGCGGCGCTTTACCGCTGTTATAGCAGGACTTTTCAGCCGCTAGTGTGGCACTTTTAACCCCTGCTAGTGGCCGAAGAAAGGGTTAAAAACGCTGTGTTGCGACGCTGCCGAAGCGCTTGGCAGACGTTTCGGCAGCACTGCCCATGCATAAAAATAAAAAGTAAAACAAATAAGAAAAAAACTTTTTGAAGTGCCCCGTCCCGATGAGCTCGCCCGCAGAAGCGAACACATACGTGAGCAGCACCCGCATATGAAAACAGTGTTAAAACCACACGTGAGGTATCGCCGTGATCGTTAGAGCAATAATTCTAGCAAAAGACATCCTCTGTAACTCAAAACTGGTAACCTGTAGAAATTTGGAGATTTTTAAGGGTAAAAATTTGTCGCTATTCCATGAGTGGGCGCTATTTTGAAGCGTGACATTTGGGTATCAATTTACTCCGCGTAAAATTGTCTTTTACAATATAAAAAAAAAATTGGGCTAACTTTACTGGTGTCCTATTTTTTATTTAAAATTTAATTTTTCCCCAAAAAATGGCGCTTGTAAGACCGCTTAGCAAATACGGTGTGACAAAGTATTGCAACGACCGCCATTTTATTCTCTAGGGTGTTAGAACCCCCAAACATTATATATATTTTTCTAAGTAATTTTCGAGCAAAAAATAAATACATTTTTAACTTTTAAGCAATAAGTGTCAAAAAGAGACTCGGTCCTTAAGTGGGTAACTTACAAGATCATTTATTTGTAGAGCTTCTTCCTCTGACTGTTCTGTTCTTTTGTGGTTTTTCAGCCAGTCTACACAAGCACAACCGAACACACACGGGGGAACGGCCATTTAGCTGCGAATATTGCGACCAGCGATTTACAGACAAAACTCCGCTCCTGCGGCACGTCGCCAGCCGACACCAGGAGGGCAGACCTTACTTCTGCCAGGTCTGCGGCAAAACCTTCAAAGGTAACAAAGTAGCGCATGCTGGTGGTAGTTCAATTTGCAGAAGTTTGGCCAGAACTAGCAGGCGGCATAAGAAGTCAGAGAATGTCTGCTTCTATCAGAGCCTAATCATACAGGTGTTTTGGCTTTATAACAGAGCAGTACCCAAATCTATTGAAATCCGCAATGCATGAATGCCATATGCCACCTTATTAATAAGAAAAAATATATAGTCGCGCTAACTTATGAGTATAAACATAAGCCCACCACTGAATGATTGAAAAAAAATTCAAAATCACCACAGTGATAAATTATGTAAGTGCTCAGTGAAGAACAATAACTAAACAGTGTGAACAAAACATATGAAATAATACAAACTTAATTAATAATATTATTACATGCTTGAATAGGACCCTTAAATAATCAAGTCTAAAGTCCATACAAAAAAACACCCGTGATCAAGTGTCCATACTAGATGAAAAAAGAAAAAAGAAAAGAAAACAAAACAAAAACGATTCCAAATCTTCTTGTATTCGTGACTTTCACCACCACCAGTAAGAATTCCTGCTTACCAAAAAGCGATGGTCCCCTATGACGGAGGACCCCAAACAGCCTCAATTGATAATCAATAGGACTCCAAACTTCAGTGTATGTTGAGCCTCAATTTTTTTGGTAGCCAAAACGCTCATATACCATCATGCAGTACTCGATACGGAACATGGAAGGAAGGGAGGACACTAGATGCCCCGAGACGACGTGAATTTTCACGAAACGCGTAGGGCAGGATACGAGCCTTGTGCTGACGTCACCCTCCACTGCTCGACTTCCACGGACGTATGCGTGTGACTAGCGCCTTTGACCGGTCGGCGCTGTCATACTTTTAAGGCTGTTTTTTAAACTGCATTTTTGTAAGTATGTTTTCTTCTTTTAAATAAACATCCACCAAGGATTTTACACTATCTAGTGTCCTCCCTTCCTTCCATGTTCCGTATCGAGTACTGCATGATGGTATATGAGCGTTTTGGCTACCAAAAAAATTGAGGCTCAACATACACTGAAGTTTGGAGTCCTATTGATTATCAATTGAGGCTGTTTGGGGTCCTCCGTCATAGGGGACCATCGCTTTTTGGTAAGCAGGAATTCTTACTGGTGGTGGTGAAAGTCACGAATACAAGAAGATTTGGAATCGTTTTTGTTTTGTTTTTTTTTCTTTTTTCTTTTTTCATCTAGTATGGACACTTGATCACGGGTGTTTTTTTGTATGGACTTTAGACTTGATTATTTAAGGGTCCTATTCAAGCATGTAATAATATTATTAATTAAGTTTGTATTATTTCATATGTTTTGTTCACACTGTTTAGTTATTGTTCTTCACTGAGCACTTACATAATTTATCACTGTGGTGATTTTGAATTTTTTTTCAATCATTCAGTGGTGGGCTTATGTTTATACTCATAAGTTAGCGCGACTATATATTTTTTCTTATTTGTATGCACTGTTAGTTTTCAGAATAGTTGCTGCTTTTTCCCCTTGTTTGTTTCTAGGCATTTGATATATCTGCCTAGTTTCACACCTGTAGCGCAGTTTCTTTTTTACTTTCTAACACCTTATTAATGTTTTGTTCCTGGTGCCTTGGTTCAGTATATTTTCTGAGGTGTGAGTCAGGCTGCAGAATTCCTGGTGCAGTGGGGCTGCTGGTGATCTGATAGGCTGCCTTTTCATAATTTTGATTGGCTGAGCTATGGAGGTAACGGAGAGTAAGGCCTCATGCACATTGGACGCTTTGGCCTTCTCTCTTAGATGCCTTTTTGTTCTTGCAGCTGCGTTTTGGCAGAAAGAGCGTTTGACGTTTGTAAACCCGTGTAACGTGTTTAAGCGCTTGGACATTCATTTAATTGGCCAGAATAATAATATCTTCTGGCCATTAAATTCAAATAAATTAATGCTCAAGCGCTAAAGGTGTGTTTACTCGCGTCAATCATTTTTTTTTTTTTTTCCAAAATGCTGCTGCTCCTGAATTAACAGACATTGAGGTTTTTTTTTTTTTTTTTTGTTATGTTTTTCTGCCTCTAAATGCCCCTTGGGTGCATGGACACTATAGACCAGGGGTCTCCAAACCTTCTGAACAAAGGGCCAGTTTACTGTCCTTCAGACTTTAGGGGGGCCGGACTGTGGCCATTGGGAGTAGAAATGGTGCTGATGTCAGTGGGGAAAAAACAATGCCCCATCTTTGGTGTCAGTGGGAGGAATTGTTCCCCATTGTTGGTGTTATTGTGAGGGAATTGGGCCCCATCATTGGTGTCATTGGGTCCAATAGTTGATGTCATTGGTAGGAATTGTACCCCATCAGTGTCACTGGAATTGTGCCCCACCGTTGGTGTCGTTAGGAGGTCTTGTGCCCCATTGTTGGTGTCATCGGGCCCAATTTCTTTCTCGTACATCACGGGACACAGAGCGACATAGTCATTACTAATGGGTTATATAGATACCTTCAGGTGCTGGCACTGGCAACTTCCAAAACCGGAAGTACCCTCCCCTATATAAGCCCCTCCCATCCGGGAGCACCTCAGTTTTTTGCCAGTGTCTAAGGTGTTGGCCAAGAAGAAACATGTGTTTTTCACTGAGCTTGCGTACAGGTTCTTTTGGGCCTCAGTAAGCTATTCCGGATCCGACCAAAAAAGCTTCATAGCTAAACGGTCGGTACCCGGGCCTTGCAGAGAAGAGCAAGGTTTTGCCTGTAATGCTTCTCTTAGGAGAGCTGGACCCTGGGATCCAGAGCTCTGGTCATACCCATGACCAAGATGTTTTCTGTGCAGGGTGCTATACAGGTCCAGGGGAGTGGAATCCTTGGGAACCCGGTCCCTGAAGGTTTAATTACAATGCCTGCCGTGATAGGTGAAGTTTGGGCTTCTGTGGACCAAACAAAGTCCTGCGGCGGGGAACAGGTAAGTGGGGGCCCCCAGGAACTTGGTTCTATTGGGGGACCCCCAAGCCTAATTTGTCTTTCTGTCTGTTACCTAACGGTATTCCCGCTTGTATCTGTGCATGCCTGTAACTACTAAAAAATGTAATAATTTTAATAGTGGTCAAGAAAAAAAAAATATATATATATATATATTTAATATATTAGACTGCGGTACCTGTGTTAATCCACTAGAGGCCGCTGTGGAACGTTTCTTGTCATGTGGACTAGTTTCTTTTTATCAGAGCAAGTCCAGGCAGATGGTGAGTTCTCTTAAGGGAAACTGCTTCCTCTGCCATGTTGCAATGCTCGTCCATCCCCCGGCCTGCGGCAAAAGGGGCCCTGGCTCTTGTCCCTGGTTTCCTTTTCAAAATTAGCGCCGAAGGCGCACGTGGCCGTGCACGTGCACGCGCCTCTATATATAGAGGTGAGCCGGGAAAGGGGGCGGAGCTTGGGGGATGACGCTCTGTGCGCGCCGCAGCGCTTCTGCGCATGTGCGGGCGTCCCAGCATGTTAAAAACCACAATTATGTGTTGTGAGCTGGCTATGGAGTGCAGAGACAGAGCTGGCAACATTTAGAAAAAGGCATACAGCAAGCGGTTGATGCAGGCATCCCCATAGAAAGGCACATTAGTAGACACCAACTGGTTTTATAGCAGCATTTGTGCTAGACTATTGTCAGTAAGTGGTGTATTTCGGCTGGAATGCCTCAGCTTTGGGCTTAGGAATAATGCCGTCAAAAAACTCCGGGACTAAAAATTCCAGGAAGCATAGGGGGTCTCCATCGGGCTCTGAGGATCTTGGGCATGCTTCCGCTGCACCAGTCTCCCCTGAAGAATCAGAGGTTAGTGACCGTAGAGCACCCTCAGGAGTACCTGGTACTGTGGCTGTCCTCAGTTCACCTGCTCCTGTGTATGTAACAGAGGAGGTTTTTTCCTCAGCTCTGGGAGGGCTGGAAGAGAGATTGTCAGCATTGATCGCTGCTTCCCTGTCTCAGGAAAAAAGCGCTCGATCTCCGTCTCCTCCCTCAGAGTGCCTGTTAGCAGAGCAACAGTCCCATACAGGGATCGACCTGCCTGAAGGGGATCAGGATGAGGTCGATTCTGTTGTAGAGGAATCAACAGTGGAAGAGCCATTCTCAGCATCACATGCTGAAAGGTTATGGGTTCAGTCCCTGACTAATATGGTCCGATCAGCATTTAAAATGCCCCTTGCGGAGCCATCATCCACTTCTGTCTCCTCGTTGGGGTCGCTAAAAGCTCCCCAGACTGTTTGTTCCTTTCCGATCCATCCTTTACTGGAAGGGCTCATTTACCAGGATTGGGAGCATCCTGATAAAATATTTACTCCTCCCAAGAGATTTCAAGTGGTCTATCCCATGGAGGATAAGTTCATCAAAAAATGGAGGGTCCCTACAGTGGACGCAGCCATCTCTTGTGTGAATAAATCACTGACATGTCCAGTGGATAATGTCCAAATGTTCAAGGACCCAATAGATAAAAAATTAGAGTCCTTATTAAAATCTGCTTTTTCTACAGCAGGATTGGTGACACAACCAGCAGTGGCAGCTATTGGGGTCTGCCAAGCAGTGAAGGATCAGTTGAAACAGGTCTTAAGGGACTTGCCAGATCAGCAGGCTCTTGCCCTAGCTGATCTACCTAGAGCCTTATGCTTTGCGGTGGACGCTATAAAGGATTCAATCCATCAGGCCTCCCGCCTTACGCTGTCTGTAGTACATATGCGCAGGCTTTTATGGCTCAAAAACTGGTCTGCTGAAGCTCCCTGTAAAAAATTGCTGGTCAGCTTCCCATTTCATGGTGAACGCTTATTCGGGGAAGACCTGGACAAATATATCCAGAGAATTTCCAGCGGTAAAAGTACACTTTTGCCGGTTAAAAACAGAGTTAGAGGTCCCTCTTTTAAGAGGCCTGCTTCTCCAGTCCCTAGGACATCGGCTGTGTAACAGTTCCGACGGCCTCCTCGGTCAAATCCCGGAGGTAAAAATCAGGGACAATTGCAGGGTAACAAGAAGCCCTGGAGCAGGAGAGGTACAAAACCTCCCCCAAAGTCAAATGCATGAAGGGTTGCCCCCACTCAATCGGGTGGGGGGAAGACTTCAGTTGTTCGCAGAGACCTGGCGGGACACGATCAGAGACAGATGGGTGCTCTCCGCAGTAAATCTGGGATACAAATTGGAGTTAAGACTCCCCTCCTTCCCACTTTATAAGGTCAAACGTGCCAAGGGATCCCCAGAAGAGAGGATCCCTCCTGTTGGCACTAGAACAATTATTGCTCCAAGCAGTAATTATAGAGGTTCCCCTGGAAGAATGGGGGTTCGGGTTTTACTCAAACCTCTTTACAGTCCCGAAGCCAAACGGGGACGTGAGGCCCATATTAAATCTAAAAGGGCTAAACAAATTCCTACATATCAGGACTTTCCGGATGGAGTCGATTCGGGCGGTGGCCACTGCCCTACAAGGGGAGGAATGGTTAGCCTCGATCGACATCAAAGATGCTTATTTGCACATTCCCATCTTTCCAGCCCACCAAAAATTTCTACGCTTTGCGGTAGAAGGGCGCCATTTTCAGTTCAGAGCCTTACCCTTCGGTCTGGCCACAGCACCACGAGTGTTCACAAAAATTCTGGCCCCATTATTGGCCAATCTAAGAACACGAGGTGTAACGATAATGGCATATCTAGACGACTTGTTGCTGATAGACCACTCAGTGGAAAAACTAGAAGTGGTTGTTCACGAGACAATCAAGTATCTGGAATATCACGGTTGGATTATCAACCGAGACAAGTCAGCCCTAAAACCAGTCAAAAGTCTGGAATACTTGGGGCTAAGGCTGGATTCAGACCAGAGAAAAATTTTCTTGCCTCAAGAAAAGGGGTCGTCTTTGAGAGATTTGATCCACTTAGTGGGTTCAAAAAGACAGCCATCCATACACCTGTGCATGAGGCTGCTGGGAAAAATGGTGGCATCATTCGAAGCAGTACCCTACGGTCAATTCCATTCAAGGAATTTGCAAAGGGCCATACTGTCAGCCTGGAACAAAAAAGTTCAGGCTCTGGACTTGCCAATGTCCTTGTCCCCTTCCGTTCGCAAGAGCCTCCGCTGGTGGTTGGTTCCCCAGAATCTGGAAAGAGGGAAATCCTTCAGTCCGATTTCTTGGAAGGTGGTCACTACAGATGCCAGCCTTATAGGCTGGGGAGCAGTACTGGAGCAATGGTCTCTCCAGGGCAGATGGTCGGATGCGGAAAAGGCCCTGCCCATCAATCTCTTAGAGATACGAGCAGCCCGGTATGCCCTAGTAGCATGGACATCCAAACTCCAAGGGTCCCCTGTCAGAATTCAATCAGACAATGCCACAGCAGTGGCATATATCAATCATCAGGGGGGCACCAGGAGTCGTGCAGCCCAGAGGGAAGTAAATTACATCCTGAGATGGGCAGAAAGATATGTCCCAGCCATATCTGCGGTATTCATTCCAGGAGTGGAGAATTGGAAGGCGGACTTTCTAAGTCGCCAACAATTATGCCCAGGGGAATGGTCCCTTCATCCCGAGATTTTCCGGACAATATGTCAGCGGTGGGGAACACCGGATGTAGATCTGCTAGCATCCAGATTCAACGCAAAAGTGGACAGGTTTGTCTCTTGGACAAGGGATCCCCTAGCTTGCGGCTCGGATGCCCTAGTGTTCCCTTGGGATCAGTTCAAGCTGATATATGCATTCCCACCGCCACAATTGTTACCTCGATTACTTCGCAGAATCAGGGTAGAAAAGAAACCAGTGATTCTGGTGGCTCCAGCGTGGCCCCGAAGAGCATGGTACGCGGAGATTGTAAAGATGTCTGTGGGGAGTCCTTGGACCCTCCCACATCGTCCGGACCTGCTTTCGCAAGGACCGATATACCACCCTTCCTTACCAGCCCTAGGTTTGACGGCCTGGCTATTGAAGCCCACATTCTAAAAAAGAGAGGGCTCTCTAATGCTGTGGTATCTACCATGATCAATGCCAGGAAGCCGGTATCCAGGCAGATCTACTATAGAATCTGGAAGGCGTACATCGCCTGGTGTGAGGCCAAGAAATGGCATCCACGTAAATATGTAATAGGTAGGATTCTGGACTTCCTACAATGGGCTGTAGATAGGAAGCTTGCCTTGAGTACTATCAAGGGTCAGATTTCGGCCTTGTCAATATTTTTTCAAAGGCCCTTGGCTTCGCATTCACTAGTCAAAGCCTTTATACAAGGAGTGATGCGTATTAGTCCTCCGGTTAATATTCCCATATGTCCATGGGATCTAAACTTGGTTCTGTCGGTTCTACAGAAACAACCATTTGAACCATTACAGCATATTTCCCTGGTTCTTCTCACCAGGAAATAGATTTTTCTAGTAGCCATTTGTTCGGCTAAAAGAGTGTCGGAATTAGCAGCTATGTCCTGTAGGGAGCCATATCTGGTTATCCATAAGGACAGAGTAGTGTTACATCCTCATCCAGCCTTTCTTCCTAAGGTGGTATCGAGGTTTCATTTGAACCAAGATGTGGTTCTTCCTTCTTTTTTCCCCAAACCTACTTCGGTAGAGGAAAAGTTATTGCATTCTTTGGATGTAGTAAGAGCAGTTAAAGCTTATCTAAAAGCCACTGCTCAGATTCGCAGAACGGATACTTTGTTTATTCTGCCGGAAGGCCCCAGAAGGGGTCAGGCAGCATCAAAATCTACTTTAGCCAAGTGGATTCGACAGGTCATAATGCAAGCCTATGGCTTGAAAAGGAGACCGCCTCCGTTCAAAGTTAGGGCGCACTCCACGAGAGCAGTTGGAACTTCATGGGCAGTGCATCACCAGGCCTCCCTGGCTCAAATCTGTAAGGCCACAACATGGTCTTCAGTACACACGTTTACTAGGTTCTACCAGGTGGACGTTAGAAGTCAGAAGGATGTCGCCTTTGGGCGCAGTGTGTTGCAGGCCGCAAAAGATCGTCATGTCTGATAGCGCTCAGCTTATATATGGTGTATCCCCCCCCCCCCCCCCCTCGTTGGGCATTGCTTTAGGACATCCCATTAGTAATGACTATGTCGCTCTGTGTCCCGTGATGTACGAGAAAGAAAATAGGATTTTTATAACAGCTTACCTGTAAAATCCTTTTCTTGGAATACATCACGGGACACAGAGCTCCCACCCCTCTTTGGGGACACTTATTGCTTTGCTACAAAACTGAGGTGCTCCCAGATGGGAGGGGCTTATATAGGGGAGGGTACTTCCAGTTTTGGAAGTTGCCAGTGCCAGCACCTGAAGGTATCTATATAACCCATTAGTAATGACTATGTCGCTCTGTGTCCCGTGATGTACTCCAAGAAAAGGATTTTACAGGTAAGCTGTTATAAAAATCCTATTTTTAGCGGCATTGTGAGTAATTGTGCCTCATCATTGATGTCATTGGGTCCAATTGTTGATGTCATTGGTAGGATTTGTGCCCCATCATCGGTGTCACTGGAATTGTGCCCCACCGCTAGTCATTGGGTCCAATTGTTGATGTCATTGGGAGGATTTGTGCCCCATCATCGGTTTCACTGGAATTGTGCCCCACCGTTACTGTCATTGGGTCCAATTGTTGATGTCATTGGGAGGAATCGTGCCCCGTCATTGGGAGGAATCGTGCCCCGTCATTGGGAGGAATTGTGCCCCATCATTTGTGTCATTGGGTCCAATTGTTTAAGTCATTGGTAGGAATTGTACCCCATCGTTGATGTCACTGGAATTGTGCCCCATCATTGGTGGGAATTGTGCCCCGCCGCTGGTGTCATTGGGAGGCATTACGCCCCATTGTTGGTGTCATCTGGCCCAATTGTTAGTGTCATTGGGAGTAATTGTGCCCCATCATTGATGTCATTGGGTCCAATTGTTGGTGTCATTGGGAGGAATTGTGCCCCATCATTGGTGTCACTGGAATTGTGCCCCATCGTTGATGTCACTGGAATTGTGCCCCATCATTGGTAGGAATTGTGCCCCATCATTGGTGTCATTGGCTCAATTGTTGGTGTCATTGATAGGAATAGTGCACCTTTATTGGTGTCGGTGGTGGGCTGGTTACCCATTGTTGGTATCAGTGGATGAAATAGTTTCCCAAGGGTCTGATAAAAGCAAGCAAAGAGCTGCATCTGGCCCCGGGCCACAGTTTGGAGACCCCTGCTATAGATTCACATGGAGGGGTGTTAAGGGGCAGAAAGAAAATCTCACCAGATGCTCCTAAGAGCAGCGTTAAAAAGGTCCAGTGTGCATGAGCCCTACAGTGCTGCCTTTTCCTGTTACATATTTTTATTTTTCTCTCCTATAGCGTCCGAACAACTGCGCGTTCATGTGGCCAGACATCGCGGTGTGAGAAAGTTTGAGTGCACGGAATGCGGGTACAAGTTCACTCGGCAGGTGAGTGCAGTGCGGTTGGTTGAAGGAAGGGTTGTTTTGGTCTGCATTGCCCAGAGAAAACAATTAAATGTGCCTTTCAAGATAGAGAAGTGAAAAGTAGGTTCTCATTGGTTCCTTGGACAAAACACCAAGAAATAAAAAGATATTCAGCTTATAACTGAATACACTATATTACCAAAAGTATTGGGACGCCTACCTCTGTCGGGTTCAATATTGAGTTGGCCCACCCTTTGCAGCTACAAAGCAAGGTCTATAAAAGACATGGATAAGCGAGTTTGGGGTGGAGGAACTGACCTCAACCCCATAGAACACCTTTGGCATAAATTAGAGCAGAGCCTGCGAGCCAGGCCTTCTCGTCCAACATCAGTATCTGACCTCACAAATGTACTTCTGGAAGAATGGTCAAACATTCCCATAGACACACTCCTAAACCTTGTGGACAGCCTTCCCAGAAGAGTTGAAGCTGTTGTAGCTACAAAGGGTGGGCCAACTCAATATTGAATCCTATGGACTAAGACTGGGATGCCATTAAAGTTCATGTGTGTGTGTAAAGGCAGACGTCCCAATACTTTTGGTAATATGGTGTATTTACTTATTTAACTGTATTTATTTGCCTATGACTCAGGGTCAGAGGTTACCTGAAGTCTGACGGTTGCTGCCTGGTCTCTAACCATGCAGCGTTTGCTTGAGCAATATTTGAGATCAATCAGTGGAAAGGGCAACAACTGTTAGGTCTCTTGCACACAGTACTGTTGTTTGCGCATCAGCATTTCTGGCCATAATTACAGGCATTTTAGTTTACACATATTCCCATTCGTGAGTACAATACATTCCTTAGGCCCCTTTCACGTGAGCGGACCGATCGGGTCCATCCGTCTGTCAGTTTTTCCAGGATGACCCGATCGATCCTATGGAGCAGCAGGTGCCAATGGACATGTCTGTTGACCCCTGCCAACATGCAATCTGATCCTATTGGCTAAAATCAGATGGATGGGGATCAGTTCCCCAACCCGTTTATTATATCAGATGGCAATCTGGTGTAAATGGACAGGTGGTCCGGTTACATCCGACCACCCATGGAGGAGACCATCGACCACCCATGGAGGAGACCATCGACCACCCATGGAGGAGACCATCGACCACCCATGGAGGAGACCATCGACCACCCATGGAGGAGACCACCGACCACCCATGGAGGAGACCACCCATGGAGGAGACCACCGACCACCCATGGAGGAGACCACCGACCACCCATGGAGGAGACCACCGACCACCCATGGAGGAGACCACCGACCACCCATGGAGGAGACCACCGACCACCCATGGAGGAGACCACCGACCACCCATGGAGGAGACCACCGACCACCCATAGGGGAGACCACCAACCATCCATAGAGGAGAGCGGCGGTGTCTGTGTCTACTCTGCATAAGCAGAGCGGACACGGACCAGCCACCTGCCTGCTCAGCGGGGATCAGTGGACAGAATCACAGATGAACAGGCCGACTCCATCGGAGCCCAGCCCACGTGAAACCTGTTGCCGCCAGCCGCGGGCAGATATGCGGCCTCTTGGGGGTGTGTTCTTTAACCCAAAAGGGCCTAAATGTTAACAATTCTGTGCTACGCGCACGTGCCATGCACGCTCCCAGCACAGTTATCTGCGGGAACCGGTAAGCTCCTGATGCCTATCTGTAATCGGGAGCTTTCCGATCATATGACAGCCAATCGCAGCGGTAACACGATCAAAAATTGTCCACCTTCCAGTATTTAGAACTCTTAAATGGCCAGGAGGCGGGTCCGCGGGAAGGGGATAAGGAAGAATCTGAAAATTCTAAATATTTATGCTCAATACTGACCGGGAAAGCAGATTTCGTTTTTTCTTACTCAAGAATATACAGCGCTTGTTTACACACCTGTGTGCACAAACACATTGTAAACAATGGGCTGCATTTTAGATCAGTAAAAAAAAAAAAAAACCCTGTACTGAGCTTTTCAATCTGCAGTGTGCAAGAGGCCTTAGACTTTGTGTGACCTTTGACCCCTAAGGGCTCTGTCACAGAGTGGCTCCATTCAGCAGGGGAATCCCCCGCTGAATCGTTTTTATACAGAATTTGTATAGTGCCATCACTGTTTAGATGTTGAATTTTAAAACCAGCGGCAAGCCTGCTGATCTCACCGGTTTGCTGATCTGACAGAAGACCGCTGCTTTTAAAATTAAACATCAAAACAGCGTCACGGACTTCTAAATCCTGCATTTCACAATATAAAGCTCCATTTAGTGGTGAAACAAGGGGGGAAATGCACTGGGTGTACAAAGATGTCCGGTTGGCGACATCGGACTGTAGGCTTAGTGCGGACGAGGGCGGGTGTACCAAGATGGCCGTGACGGGACGTCACTTCGGTTGCACAATTTTTCACGGGTCGCCTAACCTGATGGAACACAAGCCTTGTTTCTCTTTTTTTTTTTTTTTTTTTTTTCAGTGTAGGCGGGTGAAAATGGACCCAAGTCTGTTTATAGCAATCTGCCCGTAGAGCTGCACAGAGCTTTCCAATCAGGTCTGCCTGCAAAACTGACAGGCAGACCTGATCGGGAAGGCTGTGTGAAACGGTCCGAAGTCAAGAATCAGACGCCTTTATTGGGATTTTTTTTTTTTTTTACCACAGATGTTACCGGAATACATATTGGCCTAAATTGATGAAGATATTTTTTATTGGATGTGTTTTATAGCAGAAAGTAAAAAATATATATATTTTTTGTGGTTTTTTTTTCAAACTTTGGGGGTCTTTTTTTGTTTATAGCGCAAAAAATACAAACCGCAGAGGTGATCAAATACCACCAAAAGAAAGCTCCATTTGTGGGGAAAAAAATTATATTATGTGTACAGCGTCCCACGACCACGCAATTGTCAGTTAAAGTAATGCAGTGCCATATAGCAGAAATGGCCTAGTAATGAAGGGGGGGTAAATCTTCTGGAGGTCAAGTGCATGAGTAATCTTTCACAAATATAATATTCAGTAATTTAACCATTTTTTACCCCATATCGTTATTCTTCACTTTACTGCTTCCTGCAGGAAATGTTGCTGTTGAAGGGCTCATTCACACCACCCATACTTGTGTGCAAAACACATATGCTGCAATGCATTGTTAAACAGCATAGCCGTGCTCAGTCTTTTACATTTAATAATCCACTGGACATCTGGAAGATTTACCCCCCCCCCCCCTTCATGACCAGGCCATTTTTGTGATATGGTACTGCCTTACTTAAACCGACAATTGCGCGGTCGTGCGACGTTGTACCCAAATTAAAATTAATTTCCTTTTTTTTCCCCCACAAATAGAACTTTCTTTTGGTTGGTATTTGATCACCTCTGCGTTTTTTTTTTTTGTGCTATAAACAAAAAGAGCGACAACTCCTCCCTCCCTCCTCCCTCTTCCCCCTCCTCCCTCTTCCTCCTCTTCCCCCTCCTCTCCCCCCCCCCCTCCTCCTCTTCCTCTTCCCCCCCCCCCTCCTCCTCTTCTTCTTCCCCCTCTTCCCCCTCCTCTTCTTCTTCCCCCTCTTCCCCCTCCTCTTCTTCTTCCCCCTCTTCCCCCTCCTCTTCTTCTTCCCCCTCTTCCCCCTCCTCTTCTTCTTCCCCCTCCTCTTCTTCTTCCCCCTCCTCTTCTTCTTTCCCCTCTTCCCCCTCCTCTTCTTCTTTCCCCTTTTCCCCCTCCTCTTCTTCTTTCCCCTTTTCCCCCTCCTCTTCTTCTTTCCCCTTTTCCCCCTCCTCTTCTTCTTTCCCCTTTTCCCCCTCCTCTTCTTCTTTCCCCTTTTCCCCCTCCTCTTCCCCCTCCTCTTCTTCTTCCCCCTCCTCTTCTTCTTCCCCCTCCTCTTCTTCTTCCCCCTCCTCTTCTTCTTCCCCCTCCTCTTCCCCCTCCTCTTCTTCTTCCCCCTCCTCTTCCCCCTCCTCTTCTTCTTCCCCCTCCTCTTCCCCCTCCTCTTCTTCTTCCCCCTCCTCTTCCCCCTCCTCTTCTTCTTCCCCCTCCTCTTCTTCTTCCCCCTCCTCTTCCCCCTCTTCCTCCTCCTTCTTCCCTTTGCCGGCGGTATAGCCACGGTGCCCCATTGATTTCAATGGGCAGGAGCGGTATACACACCGCTCCAAAGATGCTGCTAGCAGGACTTTTTTTACCGTCCTGCTAGCACACTGGAGAGACTTCAGGTCGATTTGCAGGCGGCGCCTGCAAAACGATCCAGTGTCAAAGTGGTCCAAGTGACACTTTTTGGGGACCAATTACACTAATACAGTGGTCAGTACTAAAAAAATATACACTGGCTGGGAAGGGGCGATCAAAGGGTTAACTGTGTGCCTAGCCACTGTTTTCTACACTGTGGGGGAGGTGCTTTTACTAGGGGAAGGCATGGATCCATGTCCCCTGCTTTGCAGGAACACAGGATCTATGCCTTTCTGACAGAACAGCAATCTGCTTTGTTTACATAGGCAGACCGCCGTTCTGTCTGTCTGCAGGATGATCGGCGTGTGCCGGCTGACATCAAATCTACGCTACCTGTTGATTGGCTCCCACTGTGTATAATCACAGCAGGAGTGAGCTGCCGGCGGCACGCATTGGTGCCTGCTACCTGGAAGTTCAGGATCGTGTGTGTGTGTAGATGTGTGTATGTGTATATATATATGTATGTATGTATGTGATCCTGCACACAGCTGCCACCCTGTAGCAGTTAAACAAGGTCAGCAAGTGGTTATTTAGTGCAACAGTGCTTTGCAATCCTTTGTTCTCTGCAACAAAAAAAAAAAAGTGGAATGTATGTTCCTTGCTAAAGAAGATTTTTTTTTTTTTTTTCTTATCAAGTTGTTATGGAAAGTTCCGCTTTAGAATATTTAGGGGTAGATTTACTAAAACCAGAGAGTGAAAAATCTGGCGCAGCTGTGAATGGGAGCAAATCCTCTTCTAATGTCGGCTTGTTTAATCCCTTAGACCCTTCACACTGGGGCGCTTTGTAGGCTCTATAACGCTAAAAATAGCGCCCTGAAAGAGCCGCTGCTGTCTCTCCAATGTGGCTGACAGCTGATCACATGGTAAGGGGCCGGGATTACTCCAATCTCTGATCACCCGAGTCTCAGTGACTCGGTGATCACAGCGTGCACCCTGCAGGGAGCGTGCAAAGGGGAGGACGTCTATTGACGGCCATAGCGCGGCTCTGAAGGAGTTGAGGTCAACGTACCGACGTAGAACGCCGGCGGGCGGTCCGGAAGTGGTTAACTAAGCTTTGGCAATAAAACCAGGAAGCTGATTGGTTTCAATGCAGATTTTGCAGTTTCCAGTTTTAGTAAATCTCCCCCCTTTACTGTCTTTATAAAGGCTCACCTGAGACGGCACATGGAAATCCACAACCGGATCGAGAACTACAACCCTCGCCAGAGGAAACTCCGCAACCTGATCATAGAGGAGGAGAAGAGCGTGGTCATCGGCCTGCAGAGCGCCCAGGAGCTGGATGTCGGACCGACGGAAATTATAGTGGAGTCCATCACCGCCACCGCTCTGCCGGACGAGGTCACCGAGCAAAGACTGTGTCCAGAGGACGGCTTCCCAGCCGAGGTCATGGAGGAGTCTATAATCATCACCGCCCTACCCATCGAAGAGTGCGAGACGTGAGGAGCCACCGGGGCTTTCCAACCTAGTAACATTTCTTTTCTTTTTTTTTTTCTTTTATTTATTGGACTGTTGCAACCACTTTACAAATAAAGACAGTTGTGCGAAGAGAAACTTTAAATTTGTATTTGATCATTTTGTACCTCTGGGGAGGGCATAGATGGGGCGGAGTCCCAGGAATATTGATTTGCTGCACATAGCGGAAACTTATTCATGTTTTCTTCACTCACATCATGGAAAGGTGCATTTGAACAGTAATCCAGTTGCTTCTCTTGAAGAGTAAAAAAGTTTTCTGCTGGTTGATTGAAATGAAACTTTCTATGTTTTTTCTGAATTGATATATATGCTAAATTGTCAAAAGTATTGGGACGCCTGCCTTTACACACACACAAACTTTATTGGCATCCGTCTTAATCCGTAGGGTTCAATATTGAGTTAGCCCACCCTTTGCTGCTATAACAGCTTCAACTCTTCTGGGAAGGCTGTCCACAAGGTTTAGGAGTGTGTCTATGGGAATGTTTGATCATTCTTCCAGAAGGTCTGGCTCGCAGTCTCCACTCTAATTCATCCCAAAGGTTTTCTATGGTGTTGAGGTCAGGACTCTGTGCAGGCCAGTCAAGTTCCTCCACCCCTTAACTCGCTCATCCATGGCTTTATGGGCCTTGCTTTGTGCACTGGTCCAAATCATTTGGTGGAGGGGGGATTATGGGGTGGGGTTATTTTTCAAGGGTTGGGCTTGGCCCCTTAGTTCCAATGAAGGAAACTCTTAAAGCGTCCGCATACCAAGACATTTTGGACAATTTCATGCTCCCAACTTTGTGGGAACAGTTTGGGGATGGCCCCTTCCTGTTCCAACATGACTGCGTACCAGTGCACAAAGCAAGGTCCATAAAGACATGGGTGAGCGAGTTTGGGGTGGAGGAACTTCACTGGCCTGCACAGAGTCCTGACCTCAACCCGATAGAACACCTTTGGGATGAATTGGGGTGGAGACTGCGAGCCAGGCCTTCTCGTCCAACATCAATGCCTGACCTCACACATGCTCTTCTGGAAGAATGGTCAAACATTCCCATAGAGACACTCCTAAACCTTGTGGACAGCCTTCCCAGAAGAGTTGAAGCTGTTATAGCTGCAAAGAGTGGACCAACTCAATATTGAACCCTACGGACTAAGAGTGGGATGTCATTAAAGTTCATGTGCGTGTAAAGGCAGGCGTCCTAATACTTTTGGTGATATAGTGTACTTTGCTTGTTGTATCATTAACATGACGCACCTGAGCTCAGTCATTTGGAGTGGTGGCCACTTACCTTTGGGCATACTATTTAGTATAATAATAATAATGCGAGAAAGACCGAATGGAACCCAAAAATAAACACATCCATGCCTCCATCCCTGTATATGGAGAGAAAAAAGGAAAGAGGGTCGTGGGACTTTAAATGAGGCAAGGATGTGTGTCTGAAAAGGTCTAGGATAACAAAATATATATACTGTCACAATCCCAAAAGGGAAATTTCTGTAGCCATGAGAGACTGCTGTTCGGTCATTCCAATAAATGAGATAACAATAGTGGATATGAAAAATATATATATTATGTATCATTTCAAATACATGGATCATGCAGACAAAGGCATAATAATATCATTAACAACATATTCAATATTCATTTAAAGGGGGATACAAGACCAATAAGGCAATCACAGACAAGAAATGGACATACAGATAAAGTGAACATGATTATCCTTAAAATACATGCATATTATGATTGATTAAAATTCATTGTTGGGCAGACTTGACTTGGCATCCCTGAGCATAGACTCAACGCGTTTCTTGGCGTTTAAAGCCAGTCATCAGGAGTGGGGTGCGTAAGTGTTAACTGAAATAGTAGATAAATGGGCAATTAGGTCACTAAAGTCTCAAATGGGTTAGGTTATATGCTTTCAAAAAAGAGAGCAGGGTAAAAGGATAATCATGTTCACTTTATCTGTATGTCCATTTCTTGTCTGTGATTGCCTTATTGGTCTTGTATCCCCCTTTAAATGAATATTGAATATGTTAATGATATTATTATGACTTGTATTATGCCTTTGTCTGCATGATCCACGTATTATTTGAAATTATACATAATATATATACAGTGGGTATGGAAAGTATTCAGACCCCCTTAAATTTTTCACTCTTTGTTATATTGCAGCCATTTGCTAAAATCATTTAAGTTCATTTCTTTCCTCATTAATGTACACACAGCACCCCATATTGACAGAAAAACACAGAATTGTTGAAATTTTTGCAGATTTATTAAAAAAGAAAAACTGAAATATCACATGGTCCTAAGTATTCAGACCCTTTGCTCAGTATTTAGTATTTGCACCCTTTTGATAAGTCTTTTTGGGAAAGATGCAACAAGTTTTTCACACCTGGATTTGGGGATCCTCTGTCATTCCTCCTTGCAGATCCTCTCCAGTTCTGTCAGGTTGGATGGTAAATGTTGGGGGACGGCCATTTTTAGGTCTCTCCAGAGATGCTCAATTGGGTTTAAGTCAGGGCTCTGGCTGGGCCAATTAAGAAAAGTCACGGAGTTGTTGTGAAGCCACTCCTTCGTTATTTTAGCTGTGTGCTTAGGGTCATTGTCTTGTTGGAAGGTAAACCTTTGGCCCAGTCTGAGGTCCTGAGCACTCTGGAGAAGGTTTTCATCCAGGATATCCCTGTACTTGGCCGGATTCATCTTTCCCTCGATTGCAACCAGTCGTCCTGTCCCTGCAGCTGAAAAACACCCCCACAGCATGATGCTGCCACCAAAATTATTCGGCCCCTTTACTTTCAGTGCAGCAAACTCACTCCAGAAGTTCAGCGAGGATCTCTTAATGATCCAATGTTGTCCTAAATGACTGATGGTGATAAATAGAATCCACCTGTGTGTAATCAAGTCTCTGTATAAATGCACCTGCTCTGTGATAGTCTCAGGGTTCTGTTGAAAGCGCAGAGAGCATCATGAAGACCAAGGAACACACCAGGCAGGTCCGTAATACTGTTGTGGAGAAGTTTTAAAGCCAGATTTGGATACAAAAAGATTTCCCAAGCTTTAAACATCCCAAGGAGCACTGTGCAAGCGATCATTTTGAAATGGAAGGAGTATCAGACCACTGCAAATCTAACAAGACCTGGCTGTCCCTCTAAACTTTCAGCTCAGACAAGGAGAAGACTGATCAGAGATGCAGCCAAGAGGCCCATGATCACTCTGGATGAACTGCAGAGAACTACAGCTGAGGTGGGAGAGTCTGTCCACAGGACAACAATCATTCGTACAGTGCACAAATCTGGCCTTTATGGAAGAGTGGCAAGAAGAAAGCCATTTCTCAAAGATATCCATAAAAAGTCTCGTCTAAAGTTTGCCACAAGCCACCTGGGAGACACACCAAACATGTGGAAGAAGGTGCTCTGGTCCGATGAAACCAAAATTGAACTTTTTGGCCACAATGCAAAACGATATGTTTGGCGTAAAAGCAACACAGCTCATCACCCTCAACACACCATCCCCACTGTCAAACATGGTGGTGGCAGCATCATGGTTTGGGCCTGCTTTTCTTCAGCAGGGACAGGGAAGATGGTTAAAATTGAGGGGAAGATGGATGCAGCCAAATACAGGACCATTCTGGATGAAAACCTGTTGGAGTCTGCAAAAGACCTGAGACTGGGACGGAGATTTATCTTCCAACAAGACAATGATCCCAAACATACAGCAAAATCTACAAAGGAATGGTTCACAAATAAACGTATCCAGGTGTTAGAATGGCCAAGTCAAAGTCCAGACCTGAATCCAATCGAGAATCTGTGGAAAGAGCTGAAAACTGCTGTTCACAAACGCTCTCCATCCAACCTCACTGAGCTCGAGCTGTTTTGCAAGGAAGAATGGGCAAGAATTTCAGTCTCTCGATGTGCAAAACTGATAGAGACATACCCCAAGCGACTTGCAGCTGTAATCGCAGCAAAAGGTGGCTCTACAAAGTATTAACGCAAGGGGGCCGAATAATTTTGCATGCCCCACTTTTCATTTTTTTCTTAGTTAAAATTTCACAAATCCAATAGATTTCGTTCCACTTCACAATTGTGTCCCACTTGTTGGTGATTCTTCACAAAAAATTAAAATTTTATATCTTTATGTTTGAAGCCTGAAATGTGGCAAAAGGATGAAAAGTTCAAGGGGGCCGAATACTTTCGCAAGGCACTGTAACAAAGAGTGAAAAATTTAAGGGGGTCTGAATACTTTCCGTACCCACTGTATATTTATATATTATTTATTTTTTTGTTATTAATATGACTTGTATTATGCCCTTGTCTGCATGATCCATGTATTATTTGAAAAAAATAAAAAAAATATATATATATATATATATATATATATATATATATATATATATATATATATAATTATAAAAAAATATATATTTTTTTTTTTCATATCCACTTTTGTTATTTCATATATTGGATTGACCAAACGGCAGTCTCTCATGGCTACAGAAATTTCCCTTTTGGGATTGTGACAGTATATATATTTTGTTATCCTAGACCTTTTCAGGCACACATCCTTGCCTCATTTGAAGGCCCACGACCCTCTTTCCTTTTTTCTCACCATATACAGGGATGGAGGCATGGATGTGTTATTTTAGGGTTCTATTCGGTCTTTCTCTCCTTATCACTATAACAGAGTGGAAGACACCCAGTCCCCTTTGGACCCTATTGTTCATGATGATCTTCCTTTCTCAGCCATTGATCTCTGAGACAATTCATATGTTGGTATCCTTCCCCATAGTACCTATTTCTATATAAATGTATTTATTTTACCATACTTTCTCAAGACGTCTTCCAGGACGGCACAATGAGAGATGACTAGTCCACCTGACAGGAAACACAATCAATCAAAGAGGTTAAAAACCCCACCCTTCCCTGTGCTCCTCAGTTTTTGATTGTGTTTCCCCACAGCGAAACCGTTTGTTATTTTCTAAAGACCTAAAGGCCTGGTGCTGGAGGTCTCCCCCTGGGACCTAGGTCGAACGCTTAGGAAGCCTCTGGACCAGCAGGACGGGCTCATCCTTCCTGGGGGGTCCCCCCTTTTGTTGTAACATACTCAGGGGGGAAGGAATAGCCTTGAAGAACCCCCCTGAGTTTTCTGAAGCCCTAAGGTACAGGGTACCTGGAAGCTTCAGGGGCCAAATATTTCCTCTTTTTTCCTCCCTACCTGGTGGGTGTCCACTTCGGAGGGGGGGGCTGGCAGGTCTCCCGCAGATGCGGTGGTGAACCCAGCGGTGAAGCGCTGTTCTGGCTATTGGCGCCGCTCAGGCATGTGCGGCGCCATTTTCCCATGGCCTGGAGGACTCATTGATTTCCTCCTAGCGCCCGGAATGACGTCACCGCGTGCCGCGCCACTTCCGGTTTCCGGTCTACGGCAAGATGGCGACGGCCGGCGTCTTTTCAGCCAGCTTCAACTATAAAGATGCCAGGAAAAGAGGCGCCCATTCCTCCTGTTTGCTCTTAGCGACACGGTTCGAGCCCGGACGGCGCATGGAGCATGAGGAAAGGCCCGGTACGGCCAAGGCTACAGAGGAGGCCACAGGAGGTGAGTCCTACCCAGCCAGCAGGGGTTATGATGGGGGAGGTACCCCGACTCTTCCCCCTTTTTTGCTCTGCACAGGGATGTTTGGTACTAAAAAATTCCCTGTGTATATTTGTTTTTTTCTGCAGGAGGGGACGTCACTGCCCAGGGGTCTACCAGCCGTCCCTCTAAAGCCCCTGCTCGCATCAAAAGATGTGGCTACTGTAACGATAGGTTGCCTCCAGACTATTCCAGACCTTTCTGTTTTAAATGCATTCAGAAATTGGCTGGAAAAGAAACATCGCAGGTCATGAAAGACTTCTTGTCTGTCCAGACCCAGATGCTGACTACACTTAAGGAATTTCAATCCTCACTCAGGTCTAGGGAACCAGAACCTCAGACAAGTGGGGGGGGCTCTTCCTCTCAGGAGAGTTCTTTGACTCCCAGGGTAGTTAAAAGACGCCCGCAGCCTCTAAAATCCCTACCTTCACAGGGTTCGGAGCCGGAGGAGAATTCAGATATCTCCGATCGAGAAGTATCTGATGAGGGTCTGGTGGATAGTCAGGCAGAGGACGAGGAAGAGGGCTCCAGGCCAGGAAGGCACATCTTCTCGGCCGATGATATGGAGGGCCTCCTTGGGGCAATTTATGCTTCTGAGGAGATCCAGGAGCCTGCGGAACAGGTTTCCGCACAGGATAGAATGTATCAGGGTTTGTTGAAGTCTCAACCCAAAACCTTCCCCGTTCACCAGGCACTGAAGGACATTATCCTTCAGGAATGGAAGGATCCTGAAAGGAAGCTCTTAAGACCAAAAACGTGGAAACGTAGGTGCCCTTTCAAGGAGGAGGATGAAGATAAGTTCTTCAAAACACCCAGATTGGATGCTTCCTTAGCCCAGGTATCCAAACAGTCTGACCTCTCCTTTGAGGATACTGGTAACCTCAAAGATCAGATGGATCGGCGTGCTGAAACCACCTTGCGGAGGGCCTGGGAAGCCAATGCGGCAGCCATGAGCCCGGCGCTGGCTTCAGCATGCGTAGCCAGGAATGCAGATGCATGGATCTCAAAATTAACGGACCATGTTTCAGGCACTTCCAAATCCAAGGAAGTCTTGGAGTCGTTGCAGCTAATAGGTAACGTGGTGGCGTACCTAGCGGACGCAGCGGTAGAAACCGTAAGAACCACCGCAAAGACTGGAGCCCTCTTAAACTCTGCTAGAAGAGCTGTATGGGTTAAAACCTGGGATGGTGATAGTGCATCCAAGACCCGTTTATGTGGTCTCCCATTTGAGGGCTCCCTTCTTTTCGGTACAGGACTTGACCAAGCCTTGTCCAGGTCCACCGAAAAGGGTAAGAAATTTCCTACCAAACCTAAAAAGGAAAAAAGGAGATTTTTTCGAGGCCCCCAGGGTAAGAACCGGTCTTCAGACAAAAGACCTATCAATACTAGGAGGTGGAGTGCTGGCAAGGACAAACAGAAGGGAGGTATCCTTTTCTCCAGCCAAAAGCCTAATGACAAGAACTCTAAGTGACGTAAGGGTAGGGGGAAGGCTTTCCCAGTTTCTCCCCAGATGGGAAAGCATATCTCAGAGCCCCCATGTCCTCCAAATTTTAAAAGAGGGCTACAAGCTAGAGTTCCTTCACTCCCCTCCCCCGAAGTTTCTGGTAACGCATCTACCCAGGGACCCCTTAAAAGCTGCAGGTCTGGTACAGAATGTCTCAGATCTGGAAAGGCAGGGAGTAGTTATCCCGGGTACCTACGGAACAACTAGGTTTGGGCGTCTATTCCCACGTTTTCGTTGTTCCAAAGCCGTCAGGGAAGCATCGATTTATAATAAACTTGAGACCCTTGAACGCTTATCTGCGTCGCAAGAGGTTTCGGATGGAGAGCGTGTACACTCTCAGGAAGCTTCTTCTGAGGGGGGTGTTCATGGTGACCATAGACCTAAAGGACGCCTATCTACACGTCCCGATATTCCCAGCACATCAGGCCTTTCTCAGGTTTGCAATCTCTTCCGCCCAGGGAGTGCAGCATTGGCAGTTTGCTGCGCTTCCCTTCGGACTGTCATCCAGTCCAAGAGTCTTTACAAAGATCATGGCGGAGGTGATTGCTTACCTGCACCTGCAGGGTATAGCAGTAGTCCCCTACCTCGACGATCTGCTTCTCTACAATCAGAGTCGAGATCTCCTTCTTGCAGACCTGGCCAGGGTCGTGAGCACCTTGGAAAGCCTGGGGTGGATCATCAACAAAGAAAAATCCTTGATGGTCCCAGAACAGAAGAAAGTTTACTTGGGATTCCTAGTGGATTCCTTGGAAAGAAAACTTGTTTTACCCCAGGACAAGGTCCAAGGTCTTATGACAACGGTCAGGTCTATGTTGGAGGCAGAGGAATCTTCTTTCAGAAGCATCATGCGGGTGCTGGGTCTAATGACCTCTTGCATCCCAGCGGTGCCGTGGGCTCAGCTCCACTCCAGACCTCTCCAAGAATTCCTTCTATCCTCTTGGGACGGATCAAGGGAATCTCTAGACTACAGGGTCCCCATCCCAGTGGTGGCAAAGGAATCTCTGAGGTGGTGGCTCCTTCCTCAGAATTTACTGGTGGGTCGTCTGTGGAGTCAGTCCAACCCTCTCAGGATAACCACAGACGCAAGCGCCTGGGGTTGGGGGGCTCACTTAGACAAGCTCAGAGCTCAGGGTTCCTGGAACCGAGGTCAGAGGGGCGCCTCCTCAAACCTCCGGGAATTGTTGGCGGTCCGGGAGGCTCTAAAGGCCTTCGAGGAGAGAGTCAGGGGCCGAGAGGTCCAGATTCTATCCGACAATGCCACCACAGTGGCATTCCTGAACCATCAGGGAGGCACCAGGTCGCGTACCCTTCTGGCTTTGTCTCTGGAGATCCTGAGCTGGGCAGAGCTCCGGATTCCCTCTATCACAGCGGTTCACATAAAAGGGGTTCACAACGTAGAGGCGGACTTTTTAAGTCGCCACCCGATTCTCCAGGGAGAATGGGAGTTGAACACAGAGGTGTTCGATCTGGTGTGCCAACGGTTCGGCAATCCGGAGATAGACCTCTTCGCCCGCAGGGAAAACAAAAAGCTAAAGAGGTTCTTTTCCCTGACCCGGGAATGGGGCTCAGAGGGGGTGGATGCGCTGGCCCAGGTGTGGAGTTTTCATCTGGCCTATGCCTTTCCTCCTCTGAGTCTGATTCCGAGGATCCTGCAGAAGCTGGACCTCTCAGAATGCTGTCTCATTTTGGTCACCCCCTGGTGGCCCAAGAGAGCCTGGTTTCCCACTCTGGAGAACTGGTCGGTAGCTCCCCTTCTCCATCTACCAGTTCGGTCAGACCTTCTTCTTCATGGTCCGGTCTTCCACCCAGAGCCCAGCTTCTTCAAACTGACGGCCTGGTGCTTGAAAGGCAGAACCTGCGGGAGAAGGGCTGTTCAGAGAGAGTGATCACCACTCTCCTCTCTAGTAGAAAGGAGGTCACCAGGCGGATTTATGCTAAGGTGTGGGGGGTCTTCTCTCGCTGGTGTTCAGAGAGAGAGGTTTCCCAACAGGAAACTTCGGTCATTCTGGAATTTCTCCAGGATGGAGTTGATCTGGGGCTGGCTACCAAGACACTAAGAGTTCAGGTAGCAGCCTTATCTTACTTCCTGGACAGAAGATTGTCCCAGGACCCGTTGATTAAAAGATTCCTGTCAGCTAGGGACAGAATGTCTCCAGTACAGATCTCTAGGGTTCCACCCTGGGGTCTCTCCTTGGTTCTAGAACAGTTAACTAAGGCTCCGTTCGAGCCTCTGGACAGTATTTCTATTAAACTTCTCACAGTTAAGTTTACCTTTCTGCTGGTGATAACGACAGCCAAAAGAGTAGGTGATATGCAGGCTCTGTCAATTAAAGAGCCGTTTTTTCATTTATTTGAGGACAGGGTTGTTCTCAGGCAGGACCCCCTGTACCTTCCCAAGGTAGTATCAAAATTTCATAGAACGCAGGAAATAATACTCCCTTCTTTTTGTTCCAATCCCCAGAATGAAAGGGAGGCTTCCTTTCATTGTTTGGATGTCAGACGATGTCTGCTTTCTTATTTGGATAGAGTTAGCATTTTCAGAAAATCCAGCCACTTATTTATTAATTTTTCTGGTCAGAAAAAGGGCCAACAGGCTTCTAGAGTAACCATAGCTAGGTGGATAAAACAAGCAATCTCCCTAGCTTATGACCAGGCTGCTAAGACAGCCCCGAAGGTTAAAGCACATTCCACTCGGTCTCTGGCGACCTCCTGGGCAGAAAGGGCCGGAGCTTCGGTCGAACAAATCTGCCAAGCTGCGACATGGTCAAGCCAGAACACTTTTTTGAAGCATTACAGAGTGGAGTTGCTGTCGCCTCAGGACCTCTCATTTGGTAGGAAGGTCCTGCAAGCGGTCGTCCCACCCTAAGGTAGGCCTGCAAATTACTTGCTTCTCTCTCATTGTGCCGTCCTGGAAGACGTCTTGAGAAAAGTACCAGTTACTTACCGGTAATGGTCTTTCTGGTAAGTCTTCCAGGACGGCAGGCCTACTTCCCACCGCTCTGGTTAAGTATATTAATATATATATAGAGTTGTTGTGGTATGTTGTTTTCACTCTCGTGCACTAGTGTGGAGTACTTTTTCACAAACTGAGGAGCACAGGGAGGGGTGGGGTTTTTAACCTCTTTGATTGATTGTGTTTCCTGTCAGGTGGACTAGTCATCTCTCATTGTGCCGTCCTGGAAGACTTACCAGAAAGACCATTACCGGTAAGTAACTGGTACTTTTCTAGACAATAGGTCACTACATGAATTCCTTTGTCTCCATTTGTTTATTTTGGTCTTTTGATCCATCAGCCTTACAGCATTTTTTATCTACCCGTGGCTTGCCCAGCCCATCTAATGACAGGTCCTGTTGATCTTTATTCCCTGGGGTTGCGATGCGCCCAGCTCCTCCCGCTCTCCCCATCCCTCCCTGTGATCGGGGCAGGGCCGGACCTCGACGCATCGGCGTCATGCCTACCACGTTGCACGCCTGGCGCCTGCTGACGCCGGTCTGTGTCTCTTTGACTTTTTCCATCCCGCATGGTCAAGGGATTGGAATGATCCCCCCGCTGAGGTCTTTGCACCTAGGTGGGTGTTTGTTCCGTCCCCCTCCATGGCCTAAGCGATGACGCATGATGTTGGCTGGGACACTCCCCAGGCTGAGTGCCCCCATAGCAATTGGCTTGCTATGGGGGCACTCAGCATGGGTGAGGGGGTCAGACATGCCATTGGGGGACCCCAGAAGGAGAAGGACCGGGACTGGTCTGTGCAAAACCATTACACAGAGCCAGTGGGGGCTGGTGCTCAAATTTTTTTGGGGGGCGCAAACTGAAAAGTTTAACTTTTAGTAATGCAGGGCTGTAAATAGCCATTTATCAGGTGATTATGTATCATTACTGCTAGGTAAAACCGTGTCCGTCAATTGCAGTCTCACTGTGCCCATTATGAGGGGTTCCCACCATCCCTGTACTGAGTTCCTAGGTCTGTACACCTACTGTGCCCATTATGCGGGGTTCCCACCATGCCTGTGCAAAGTTCCTGGGTCTGTACACCTATGGTGCCCATTATGAGGGGTTCCCACCATCCCTGTGTAGAGTTCCTGGGTCTGCACACCTGAGGTGTCATTTTATGAGGGGTTCCCACCATCCCTGTGCCAAGTTCCCAGGTCTGTAACCTGATGTGCCCATAATGAGGGGTTCCCACCACCCCTGTGGCAAGTTCCCGGGTCTGTAACCTGATGTGCCCATTATGGGGGTTCCCACCATTCCTGTAACGAGTTCCCGGGTCTGTAAGCTGATGTGCCTAATATGAGGGGTTCCCGGGTCTGTACACCCGCTGTGCCCATTATGAGGGGTTGCCATCATCCCTGTGCCAAGTTCCCGGGTCTGTACACCCGCTGTGCCCATTATGAGGGGTTCCCACCATCCCTGTGCTGAGTTATTCTTTACAAGTGTGGTCTCAGATCTGGGCATTCCTCTTTAGGGGTCCAATCACTGACGGACACCCTCTCCATTCCACATTACTTTTTATCTCTTCCAAACTGTTGATCAGATCATTGCAATCAGATGATTGCAGAGAATGTTCTCATCTGCCAAACAGTTTGGAAGAGATAAAAAGTAATCTGGAAAGGAAAGGGTCACTGTCAGGCAGTGATTGGAATGGTCAGATCTGAGACCAGGAGGCGGGATGTGAGCAGTGAATATATAATCTATGCAAACGGAGATAGTGAAGGGGGAGGGGAATCAGTGTGATAGGGAAGGTGTACAGAACATTACATGGAGGGAGGTGAAGTAAAGTTGGAGATGAAAATGCTGCTGTACAGTCACTCATGACACAGTGATAATAGCCCCTCCTGCCCCCCTCCAGTCCTGGCATGTAGTGTATGCTAAAATATGTATAAATCAGTGCGCAACCTATTAGATAAGCCTACACAGTGCTTATAATTATACAAATAAGAAGTGAAAATAAACATGTGAATAGATAGACACTTAAACAAATGTCCTATAGTACCACCTGATTGGCAAGTAAAAAAAGGGATGAAACAAAAATCAAAACCACAACAATGAATATTATCCCCTGAAACTAATATACTCCGGGGTACACAGTTCAAGTGTGTTTAAAGTTCGTATAGACTGGAATGTCGACATCAAACGATTTCCATCAAACAAACAAAACCCGATCCTGTGGTGCAGATAAAGCGAGACTTTTTCAACTTGCTGGAATAATTGATAAAGGCAATGGAGGCTTACCAGCTCAGGTGGATCCCGATTACAGAGATCATATGGGGCTCATGCATGAATAGAGACATCCACCGACATGCCGCAGGTCTTTTACCTCCAATCGTCCGATATCCCGATCCTCCAGGGGCCCTCAGAGCAAGGTGATCTTGCAAAGGACTCCCTCGTTCATGCAGCAGGAAAGGATGTTGAAATAAAAAAGGAAAAAAACCTCATGGTGCAATACTTTAGTTTAAAAAAGATACCCTTTATTAATTTCGGGCAAAATAAAATCGCTTCACATGAAGTTTAAACACGAGGAAAGCGGCAAATTCAAAAAACTGATCGTACTCAGCTGCTGTGTTGCAGTCAGCTGTAGCGTAGTGATGGCCCGATCAACAGCTCCACCCGACGCTGCGTTTCGTCATACAAGGTGTCCACTGGGAAAGGAGGATCGGGATATCGGACGATTGGAGGTAAAAGACCTGCGGCATGTCGGTGGATGTCTCTATTCATGCATGAGCCCCATATGATCTCTGTAATCGGGATCCACCTGAGCTGGTAAGCCTCCATTGCCTTTATCAATTATTCCAGCAAGTTGAAAAAGTCTCGCTTTATCTGCACCACAGGATCGGTTTTGTTTGATGGAAATCGTTTGATGTCGACATTCCAGTCTATACGAACTTTAAACACACTTGAACTGTGTACCCCGGAGTATATTAGTTTCAGGGGATAATATTCATTGTTGTGGTTTTGATTTTTGTTTCTTCCCTTTTTTTACTTGCCAATCAGGTGGTACTATAGGACATTTGTTGAAGTGTCTATCTATTCACATGTTTATTTTCACTTCTTATTTGTATAATTATAAGCACTGTGTAGGCTTATCTAATAGGTTGCGCACTGATTTATACATATTTTAGCATACACGTTCACAGCTGTTATTCCGGCTGTTTATAAGTTTGCAGCACCTGTCACATTTAACTTCAAAGGTTTTTTTTCACTTTTTCACATTTTATATGGTTTATCCCATTGGTTTAGATAGGTTAGCGCGGATTATTCACCTGGCATGTAGTGTACCTGAAGATTTCTGTGTGCACTGCTGGATGCCGAGTCTGTGTCACAGGGAGATGAATGGCAGCTGCCTCTGCACATCGCTCCCTGTCTGCCCTGAGCAGTTCTTCTTCTGCTGGTGATTTCCCCCTCACTTACTGAAGGAGACGGGCAGCCTGTGAGCCAATGATGCTGCAGGTCTGATTAACCACTTAAGCCCCGGACCAATACGCAGCATAAGGACCAGGCCCCTTTTTGCGATTCAGGACAGCATCGCTTTAACTGACAATTGCGCGGTCGTGCGACGTGGCTCCCAAACAAAATTGGTGTCCTTTTTTCCCCACAAATAGAGCTTTCTTTTGGTGGTATTTGATCACCTCTGCGGTTTTTATTTTTTGCGCTATAAACAAAAATAGCGACAATTTTGAAAAGAATTACATATTTTTTACTTTTTGCTATAATAAATATCCCCCAAAAATATATAAAAAAAAATGTTTTCCTCAGTTTAGGCCAATACGTATTCTTCTACATATTTTTGGTAAAAAAAATCGCAATCTGCGTTTATCGATTGGTTTGCGCAAAAATTATAGCGTTTACAAAATAAGGGATAGTTATAAGGCATTATGGCGGACACATCGGACACTTTTGACACATTTTTAGGACCATTGTCATTTTTACAGCGACCAGTGCTATAAAAATGCACTGGTTACTGTAAAAATGACACGGGCAGTGAATGTGGTTAACCACTAGGGGCACTGGAGGGGTTAAGTGTGCCTAGGGGTGTGTTTCTAACTGAGGGGGGGCGTGGCTACGAGTGACATGTCACCGATCTCCGCTCTGATTACACAGAGCGGAGATCGCTGACATTGTCAGTAGGGGAGCGCGGAGATGTTGTATTTACACGAACATCTCCCCACTCCGTGAGACGATCGCGGGGATCCCCGCGGCGATAGAGTCCGTGGGACCCACGGTCTGCCTCACGGGGAAGGCAGGGGGGTCGCGAGCGTGCCGCCCATGCGACCCTGACGTTGGCAATTAAAGGGCCACGTACAGGTACGTGATTGTGCCTGTATGAGCCATTCTGCCGATGTATATATACAGTGAGGGGTCCTTAAGTGGTTAAAGCCCCAACCTATGGATCCAATCAATTACAAGCACTGGAAACCTAATGCTAGAGGTGGAGTTTTCGGGGCTACAAGCTTTGCGCCCCGAACACACTCTAAATTACGCCAATAGAGCTTCTTAGCCCCAATCACGTGTTTACACACGGGTCATGCCTCCAATAGCACCCCGTGTCCAGTGCCCTTAACACACCCACTTAAAGGGACACTTTAAAGTGGGTGGGGGGTGGCACCCCTGCGCCCCCTATTGACGGGCCGCCACTGCACAGAGCTGGTCATATTTTTTTTTGGGGGGAAAATAAATATCTTCTGGGGTTGTGCTGTTATTTTTCAAATTGGTTGTTGGCCCACTCCCCGATTCCAAAGCACTAACTTATCAGATCCACGTAGGTGATGATTATTATTATACAGCAGAAGAGCTGCACGATTCTGGCTAATAATGAGAATCACAATTCTTTTGCTTAGAATAAAGATCACGATTCACGCGGTGTAACATCATCTTTCACATTATACCCCAAAAAATTGGGTAACTTTGCTGTTTTTTTTTTTCAATGAATTAAAGTGATTTTTTTCCCAAAAATATTGCGTTTGAAAGACCAAGTAAAATATTGCAACGACCACCATTTTATTCCCTAGGGTCTCTGCTAAAAAAAAAATATGTATATATAAATAATGTTTGGGGGTTCTAAGTCATTTTCTAGCAAAAAATGCTGATTTTAACTTGAAACCAACAAGTTTCAGAAAAAGGTTTAGTCTTTAAAGATGAGGCCCGCCCCTTTAAAAATTAAAAGTCCAGCAGCTACACATACTGTAGCTGCTGACTTTTAACATTTAGGGCACTTACCTGTCCTGGAGTCCCACGATGTCGGCACCGCAGGTGATCTTCGGATCGGCTGGTCGGGTGCTGCAGTGGCCATTGCTACTAAAGGGAACCAAGCAGTGTAGCCTTTCGACGTAATGGCCGGGCCCCTACTGCACATGCCGCGAAGCGCGCTGCGCTCTTTCCCTGGCCGGCAGAAGAGGAGGAGGGGGACCGAGCTGCGGAAGTAGATCGCCGGTCTCCCGGAAGTGGGACAGGATATCTGTGAGACAGGTATCCGCTCCCACCCCCCGAAAGGTGCCAAATGTGGCACCGAAGGGGGAGAGGAATCGGATGAGAAGAAGTTCCACTTTTGGGTGGAACTCTGCTTTATTTTATTAAACTGACCTCATTTACAGACCGAAGTTCATTCCTTTGATCTAAAGAACTAAATGTTACTCTGTTTATAGTTATCTCCGCCTAAAGATGGATACACACTATACAACTTTTGTTGTTTGATTTCCTTTAGATTTACCAAAACCATGTAGTGCAAGGGCCTGCCTGATTGCCTACAATTTGAAAGCGTTTAGGTTTGACCTCATATTATATGGTTTTGGTAAATCTAAACAAAATCTAAAGAAAATTGTATAGTGTGTATCCTGCTTTAGCGATGTTGTGAGAAACTTGGCAGGCTGCCTGTTTTTGAGAACGGCTCTGCACTGAGTCAAGCAAATGCTTTTTTAGATCAGGAGGGGGATTAACAATTAATTGTGCAGCTCTATACAACAGGGATTTCTAAGCAAAGGGCCACAGTAAGATCGGTACAGTGCGAGGGGAGAAATCGGGGGGGGGGCGGGGCTGTGCCACCGGGAATTGATTTTTTGGAATCGGTGGGTGTAAACAGTGCCCCATCTTTCGTATTAGGGGGAGGAATAGTGTCCATTGTTGGTGTGACTGGGAGAAATGGCACCCCATTGTTGCCAGTGGCAGGAATTATGCCCCATTTGTGGTGTCAGAGGGCAGAATAGTGTCTCATATCGGGCCAGGTAAAGGCAAGCAAAGAGCCGCATCTGGCCCTCGGGCCACAATTTGGAGACCTCTGTTATACAGGATTTGTATATCGGCAACGCTTTACAATATAAAAAGGGAGACAGTACAGTTACAAAATACAAGAGGGCCCAAGAGAGCTTGCCATCTAATAGGGTGGGGCAAGTGGTACAAAAGGTTGTCACTGTGGGGAATGAGCTGATGGAAGTGATAAAAGATTAGTTGGAGGCATGATGGGCTTCCCTGAAGAGATGAGTTTTCAGGAATCCCCTAAAGACAGCCAGAGTAGGAAATAGTCGGATAGATTGGGGCAGGGATATCCAGAGGATGGGATTGGCGAAGAGGGGTGGCAGACAGAGCGGTTGGTAAGGTAGATCTCTTCAGGGATATTCAAGGTGTCGGTACATGGACACTGGTGTCCGTGAGCGGTTCTTGCAGGGTCCGTGGCCGCTGGTCAGCTTGACATGGCACTTCTCCCGTTTTTTTAACATTGGCATCTATGGAAAATCTTGGCCAGCTTGACAAGGCTTTGCTCCTGGTCTTTAACCACTTGCCGACCGGGCCATAGCCGAAAGACGGCTGCAGTGCTGGCGGCTTATTCTGGGAGGACATCCATGGACGTCCGCCCAGAATCTTGCTCCGGCGCCCCCCTGGGGTGAGCATCACGGATCACAGTAAATCAAATGACAGAGCAATCACTTGTAAACAAACCAGCGTCTTATCCGATTCAGCTTTCCCTTCCCCGTACCAATTGGTACAGTGCAAGGGAAGAGGGGAGAAATCGGGTGCAGCAGTGCTATGGGCTGGATGTGTAGTGCCCACAGCACTGATCTGTGCCCATTCCAGCCTCATCTAGCCATCCGATCCATGCTTAGCAATACTCATCCATCCATGCTCAGCAATACTCATCATCACTCACCCATCCATGCTCAGCAATACTCATCCAACCATCAATAGCAATACTAATCAATACTCATCCATCCATGCTCAGCATCACTCACCCATACATACTCATCTATCCATCCATGCTCAGCAATACTCATCTATCCATCCATGCTCAGCAATACTCCTCCACCCATCCATGCTCAGCCATCCCATCCACATTCATCCATACGCAGCCATACCCACCCCGCCAAACTATCCATACCCACCCAGCCACATTCATGGCTCAACCATGCTTAGCCACCCCATCCACGCCACATCAGTTTCCATCCATGCCACTACAGTGCCTCAAAGTGTAATACATTTCAAATCTAATTTGACTACCTATGTCCCTAGAACGCCTGACAGTGCTCCCTGCATGTTGGGCCTCTGTATGTTGCCAGGCTGTGGAAAAGTCTCACATGAGGTATCGTTATACTCTGGAGGAGTAGGAGAATCAATTTTGAGGTGTAAGTTTTGGTATGTACATGCTATGTGTTAGAAATATTGTATAAATGGACAACTTTGTGTAAAAAAAAAAAAAAAAAAAAATGCGTTTTTCATTTTTTCACATTTTTCAAAAACTTGTAGAAAAAAGTTACATGTTCAAAAGACTCATTATGCCTCATACATTATACCTTGGGGTGTTTTCTTTCCAAAATGGGGTAATGTTTTGGGGATGTTTCCATGGTCCTGGTGCTCCAGGGCCTTCAAAACTGCAAGAGGTAGTCAAGAAATTAGATGTGTAATTTATGCTCCTAGAACGCCTGAAGATGCTCCCTGCATGTTGGGCCTCTGTATGTGGTCAGGCTGTGTAAAAGTCTCACACATGGGGTATCGCCATACTCAGGAGGAATAGCAGAATGTATTTTGGGGTGTAATTTGTGGTATGCATATGCTGTGTGTGAGAAATAACCTGATGATGACAATTTTGTGGAAAAAATAAATAAATCTTGATTTGGCAAAGAATTGTGGGAAAAAATGACAACTTCAAAAAAAACTCACCTTTTACAGAATTTTCTGTCTTTTTTCAATTATAGCGCAAAAAATGTAAAACCCAGCGGTGATTAAATACCACCAAAATAAAGCTCTATTTGTGTGGGAAAAAAAGGACAAACATTTCATATGGGTACAGTGTTGCATGACTGAGTAATTGTCATTCAAAATTTGAGAGCACTGAAAGCTGAAAATGGGTCTGGTTAGGAAGGGGGTTTAAGTGCCCAGTGGTCAAGTGGTTAACATTGACGTCTATGGGAAATCTTGGTCAGCTTGACATGGGACTGCTCCCGAACCGTAAGTGGCAGGGACACCAAACTTGGGGAGCGCCGAGAGTGGACCCAGGACTACAACATATCCGATTTTGGGGTCAGCCAGCTTGCCTACCATTACCTAGTCCTGGGACCCCTTAACATGCTCCCCAAAGTTTGGTGTCCCTGTCACGTATGGTACAGGAGCAGCGCCATAGAGCTAGTGTATTTACATGCATTGAGAAGTGAAAAAAAAGGTATTGATTCACTATAAGTACATTTTCGTTTTACATACAGGCTCTGGTCTTATTGTGTACCTACAAGTGGGGTATGTCTGTATATATTCTTTGCGGGGGGAGAGCCTGGAGTGTGGTGCAGGAAAACCTGGGGAATATACAGGTGAAAAGGTAAGACTGAAGCCCTGTACACACGATCGGTTTTACCGATGAAAACCGTCCGCTGGATTGTTTTCATCAGACAAACCGATCGTGTATGGGACCCATCGGTCTTTTTTCCATCGGTTTTAAAAAATAGAACATGTTTTAAATTTTTCCGATGGATAAAAAACCGATCAAAAACTCTGATCGTCTATGGGCAAGTCCATCGGAAAAAAACCCACGCATGCTCAGAATCAAGTCGACGCATGCTCAGAAGCATTGAACTTCATTTTTCTCGGCTCATCGGAGTGTTTTACGTCACCGCGTTTGGAACGGTCGGTTTTTTGACTGATGGTGTGTAGGCAAGACTGATGGAAGTCAGCTTCATCGGATTTCCGATGGACAAAACCATCGGATTAGAATCCATAGGATATCTGATCGTGTGTACGAGGCTTAAGAAGACTAAAGGGGGATCTATTCTGTGAGGGACCTGCTGCCCTGGCCTGCTTCAAAGAGGGACCTATGGGGACCCTGCTCCAAAGGGGGACCTATTGGGATCCTGCTAGTAGACAGAGTTTTTTTTTTTATGGTTTTAATTTGAAATGTACGTTGGTGTCCTTCACTTAGGTCTGTACTTAAATGTCCACCACAGTCTTGGTCTGTGCCTATCCCTGGATCTCTTACTACTGGACAGAATACCTTCATTGAAGTCGTTTTACACTTTTTTGCAATAAGAGAAAAAAAATTATAAATTTACAAACCAGTTTTTTTTTTTTTATTACAACTTTATTTAAAATTTCATTCCAAACAGCACAATGGTCATGTAAAATATCTTGAACAGTTTACAAAATAAAACATAAGGCAGTATATGAAACCCAGCACAAAATTCTGATAACTGCACATTTTTATTTTTTTCAGCTCATGAATAAAATGTGTTTTTTTGGGTTTTTTAAGAAACCTTTAAGTAGCGCCGGAGGCGTGTCCTCCTAGCTCAGGCACAAATCAGAATATATAAAGATATCTGTGTCTACAGTCCGTTCCGATCGGCTTCGTGCAGCCCTGTCCCCCCCGATACAAGGCGTTCTGTGGGCGGAGCAGGCCGACAGCCTATCGCAGTGATGGTGAACCTTGGCACCCCAGATGTTTTGGAACTGTTTCCCATGTTACTCAACTACACTGCAGAGTGCATAAGCATCATGGGAAATATAGTTCCAAAACATCTGGGGTGACAAGGTTCACCATCACTGGCCTATCGTATCTCTTGGAAGCCATGACATCACAGGTGAAGCAGTCGATAGGCTACAGTACATAGGTGTGGTTCTGTGTCAGTGATGATTGCACCTGGCATATATATAAAGCATAGTGCACCCATTCTGAATAGCTTATTAAACTCACAAAAACTTTACGCGGTATTGAAATGTCTTACATAACAGCTACAGTAAACTCTGCGCTTCATTCACGCTTTGCGTTCCTTTATTTAATAGTCGCTCTAAGAACAGCCTCTGGCTTTAAGGCGTTAATATCGCAAATGGAGCTGGACAGAGGCCGTTTACGCCGGTAGGAGCCGGCCCATTAAGAGATCAAAGCACCAGATCATGGGGGGGGGGGGGGTGCCTGTTCTACCGAAGAGCTGACTGTGGTCACACGATCGAGCGCTCCCAGCACAACACATTGAGGTCTCGCTCCGGGTCCCCAATCCTGCTATCTCCAGTGACTCTCACTATAAGGGTGCCAACAAGGAAGGAGCCCGTCTTGGCTCTGAATACACTTTATAGCAAAGAAAAAGCCCAAGGAAGGCAAGGGAAAGTGGCTCCACCCAGGCTATGCCTGCAACGTGTTTCGCCCCACCCACAGGGCTTAGTCGTGGAGGTCCATGACTAAACCCTGTGGGTGGGGCGAAATGCGCCAGGGTTGCGGTGCCAGGCTGAAGCCACTTTCACTTGTCTGTCTTAGGCTTCTGTTTGGTGTGCGACATAGGGCCTACTGCCATATATATGCGTACGGCCGACATCAAAGTGTTACTAAACCCAGGACTTTGCAGTCACTATATCTGGTCTCCCACAGTACAAAGAACATGGAAATGCAATTATTTTAGTAAATATAAACTGCTAAATACCTTTTCTCATCAGCAGTACATAGCAGTCTTGTGACTTCTATCGGTATCTGGTTAAAGCTTGTAGGAGGAGTTTTCATTCTCCCCTGACTGTCCTATGATGCTGCATGATCCCTGACTCTCTGGACAGTGCTGATTGGCCCTGTGACGATCACATGCACCCTCCCAAAAAAACTATAGCAATACACACCAAACTGAGCATGTGCAGAGTGCCCCCAAGGCTCTGTTCTATCAGAAGGTGGATTGGGGACTGTGAAGGGGAGGATCAAACAGCCTTTTTACACAAAGCAGAGGATTAACTTACCCTTAGGTTCCACAGTGGGTATAACAAGCATGCTTTACTGCATATACAGACTGATCTTACTGTTGTGGGTTTAGTAACACTTTAAAGAGTTAAAGGATGAAAACTGTTCACATGGTATGGTCTATAGCTTAAAGGCTAAGTCCACCCTTTGCAAAAAAAAAATATTAATGCACGTACTGTATATTTGCAGCATAAAATGTGCATCTATTTTTTTTTTTTTTTTTTTTTGCAGATGAGCCTACAAAGCATTGCCGCCGCAGTCAACAGATCACAACTGCAATGCACAGGTTCCTCCAGCTCTATGTCCATACTGAGGTACAAGCTTTCATTACTGAGCTGGAGGAAGTGTCAAAGGACTACTTGTGTTCCATTGAGAAACCTGTCTGCTGAGGTGGCAGATGGGACTTGTAGTTTTTCCATTCACAGATCTCTATGAATGAATGATGCACCTCTGCGGGCGGACCGAAATTTAAAAATGAAAGGGGAGGGGGCATTCGAGCATGTTACACCCTAAACCATGGGCGCGCAATCTTTGACCCTTCAGCTGTTGCGGAACTACAAGTCCCATGAGGCATTGCAGCCGCTGATGGTTACAAGCATGACTCCCAAAGGCAGAGGCATGATGGGAATTGTAGTTCGGCAACAGCTGAACGCCCACAGGTTGAGCACCCATGCAAACCTTGGCATAACATGGTGGTAAAGGTGGAGATAGCCTTTTCAGGCTGGGTTCACATATGAGCCGCATGCGGCTCACAGCAGGAGTCCGGTGTGTCCCGGTTCACCATTTCAGGTCCGACGTCAGCCCGAATTTTGGGCTGAATTCAGACCTGAAAACGGATCAAAAGACGCACAGCGTTTTTTGTGCAAATCGTATCGGACCTGCTGCGGAGATGTGTGAACCATCTCCATAGAGAGCCGGTCAAAATCTTCTGCTATGCAAATTGGATGTGGGGAATCCAGCCTAAAGGTGATGTTTATCTGCATTTGAAATGCATGCAAGAAGATTCCCGCATTCCTCAGTGTTGCATTGGAGATTACATTTCTGAGGCTGCATTAGTCCTGCTTTGTGTTGCGTTTCTGTGGACGCAGAATGTCCTACTGGAGGTGCGTTTGAATTGCAAAACGTCCGTATGCATATATATATATATATATATATATATATATATATATATATATATATATATATGTGGCAGCATGGAACTAGACAACCCTATGGGGGATATTTACAAAAACTGGAGAGTGCAAATCTGGTACAGCTGTGCATGGTAGCCAATAAGCTTCCAGGTTTTTTTTTTTTTTTTTGTCAAAGCTTAAAGGGTAACTCCACTTTCTTGGGCAAAAAAATAGCAAATAAAGAAAAAATAATAGTGTGTACAATTGCGACACTAATCATATTGTAATTGAATGTTATTAAAAATTACATTTCTTTTCCAATCTGCAGCCACTGTAATTTTCTGACAATGCAATATGGCTACATGGAGTTTTTCTGTACACAGAGTGTGTACTGTACTGACCACTCCCCAGAAACATCATTTCCTGCAGTGTGATTGGCTCACCAATTTTCTGCACTAAGATACAAGTCAGATTTTAGGCATCCCCTGCAACAAAAAGGTCATTTTTGGAGAGATACTCTCAGTAGGAGCACATCTAAAGGGATGCAGGCCCAGAAGCTTTCCTCATTAGTGCCCTGCAGCTGCACACCTGATAAATAATTATGAAACCACTCCCATTAGACCCACTTAGCACCGAGGCTCAGAGAAACACGCAGGGATTTCTTCAGAATAACGAAAAGGTAGGAATCTGCAACAAAGGTTGTTATAATCCTTGCAATGTACAGAGATAACCCAGAGGGGAATGCTTTTTACTCAACAAAAGTGGAGTTACGCTTTAAGGGAACGTTCCCATTGGAGGCGGGTTTGAAATCACGTGAGTTCAACTGAACTCGCACGATTTTAAACCCACATTTCAAACCCAATTTGAAAGACATCTGTGCGGGTTCCTGCATAGACGTCTATTGAAATCGCCCCCCGAAGTCGCCAAAAGTAGTGCAGGAACTACCTTTGGAAACCGGTGTGCAAAGTCGGCGTTGCACCGGTTCGGGCGTTGCCGGCATTTGGCATGCGATTAGACATGTCAAATCGCCCCGATGTGAACGGGGGGCTCAATGAAAGGAGCTGAAATTAGAAGCGGATTGGCTCCCACGCACAGCTGCACCAGATTCTGCACTCCCCAGTTTTAGTAAATCAGCCTCTATGTGTTGCGCTGGGAGCGCGCTCAATTGTGCGCCCCCCAAAGCTGGCCAAACGCAGCCTTTAGCATTAGAACGCATGCGTGTAGCAGGAAAACCCGTGTTCTCAAGCCCTTATGTCCACTCCAGTTTTTTTTTTTTTTATTATTCATTTCTATACGAGCCTAATATAATAAATAAATGAAAAACAAAGAGGGAGAATTATTTGCACTAAAGATGGACATTCTTCTACTGAGCCCATGAACCCGCCGTATTCAGATTATCAGCTCAAAGACCTAAAGGAAGCTCGTTATTGACAAAAAACCCTTTACAACCACTTTAACCTACAGGTAAGCCTAGATTAAGACTTACCTGTAGGTGCTTGAAATATCACTTAAACCTCCATGGTTTAGGAGATATTTACTAAAATCACGGGCGCCGCTGTCTACGGCACCTGCGACGTAGACAGCGGCGCAGGCGCACTGTAGTGTGCCGGTTCTCATTGAGACCAGGCGGGCACTGCCCATCAGAGCGCCGGAGCCGTGATACATGGAAGTAATCCCCGGGCAAGATGTCGGCTGCCCGGGCGTTGGAAGAGGACAGGCACAGACAGCAATAAAAACTGACAGGGGTTCTAATCCCTCTCCACTCTATCCAAAACTAAAAGAAAAAAAAGTTTTGCTTTTAGTTATACTTTAATGTTACACTTTTATGCAGAACTTCTTCAAATGGCAAACATAATCTATCTTCAGATGAGATATGACAGGTCAGTACACGAGGTGCCTACACAGCAAGACAGCAGCCATTTTGAATGGTCGGGAAAGTGGGGGAGGTGAGGTGCAGACAATTTCATTAAGGTGGTTGTGTGCATTGGCCCAGGATCAGGTTTCCCATTGATAAGTAACATTTACATTTTAGAGCGGGGGGGGCTTCAAGACTTTTTTTTTTTAAAGTAATATAAAAAGTATGAAAAGAGGTTGAGAAACGCTGACCTAAAACACAGCAAGTCCCTTTCCTAACTCTCTCTCCCCCGATCCTTTAATGGGATATTTCCGACTCTTGACCCTGCTACTTTAGTCCTTCAGCATAACTCCTTCCCCTATAGGCCCCTTTCACACGGGGTGGACATGGGGGTGAGATCAGCGGACAGAGCGGGTGGATGCCAGCACCATAACCACCAATGATGCTCTGTTTATGCAGAGTGGACAAAGACTGAGCCGGCCAGGATGAAATGGAGTCCTCTGTTGTCCGTTTACACCCAACTGCCCTCCGATCTGATCCACCTAGACCAGTGATGGCGAACCTTGGCACCCCAGATTTCCAATGATGCTCATGCACTATGCAGTGTAGTTGAGCATCATGGGGAATGTAGTTCCAAAACATCTGGGGTGCCAAAGTTCGCCATCACTGACCTAGCCGGAGGAGTACGGATCCCCCTCTGTTTTTTTTTTTTTTTTTTAAGAGGACCAGATCGGATCAAAGGTAGGCTGGTGTAAACGAACACAAGCCCGTTTATATCTGCCGGTCCATAGGGTATGAATAGACCAATCTGATCAGGTATGCCCGAAAACCTGACAGGTGGACCCGAGCAGACTCTTCATGTGAAAGGGGCCTTAGGTGCCTTGCAATCAAATAGTTCTCACAAAAAAGTGGGTCTGAGAATGGAGCACCACACCATGAGGTCAAAGTTCAGATCCAAACTGAATTCAATGTAAAAGCAGGTGGAGGACTATACAAGAATGCAATGTGTTTCGGGGGGGCCAACACTCACCTCCTTCATCAGGAATAAAAAAAAATAAAAAATACAACACAATAAATATAAATTAATGTAGGTTGTGGTCTCACTAAATTACCAACCACAATCATATTAAAAACATGATCAAAAATAATTTAATTTATTGATTGTAATTTTGTGAACATCTAAAGCAGGGGTCTCAAACTAGCGGCCCTCCAGCTGTTGCAAAACTACATGTCCCATCATGCCTCTGCCTGTGGGAGTCATGCTTGTAACTGTCAGCCTTGCAATGCTTCATGGGACTTGTAGTTTTGCAACAGCTGGAGGGCCACCAGTTTGAGACCCCTGATCTAAAGATGCATTTGATCTCTATATATCCTTTGTATTGTAGCCCCGGTAAAGGGAGTGAGTTTTGGCCTCTGAAACACGTTGGGTTCTTGTAAAGTCTTCCATTAGGCTTTACTTTAGAATACATTTTGTATCCCATTAACTTGTGTTGTGGTGCTTTAATCTCAGATCCATTTATTTGCATTGCAAACCGAGGTGCCTGAGGGGATCCTTAGGTGTGTAGCCCAGAATGTAGACACCCTACGTAAACATCACTGCAACACTATAAGTTAGGACAATAACTATCCTTTTCCCCGTGTATCTCACAGGGGGTGGAGATGCACTACAAGACGGCAACAGAGCTCAGAGTAGGGTTGATGGAACCACCTAAGGAAGTATTGGGAATATTGCAGGACCCTGACTTTCTGCAAACTTTTTTTTTTTTACATACCTGACAGATTTTGAATTTTAAACTTGATTAACCAGACACTTTAGTGTGACTTTTTTCGGAAGGTTAACAATGAGCAGGTCAGCAGGCCTTTGAGTGATGCAAGGACGTAGTCTGTACCTCACTAACTTTGGTTGGATACACAAAATGGTTTCAAAAAAGTTTGGGGTATGCTGCTCCAAAGCCCTGAATCGGGTCACTGGTTGTGAATGGGGCTCATTCTATACCCTGCACAAATCCAAATTAAAGACCAGTTGCACTTTAAAGAAAGTTCAAATGCTTGTCTAATTACAACCAGCCTTGTAGGCATAAACGCAATAACCGAGAAGGTCCCAGGTGAAGACCCGTGGTTCATGTTATAATGATGTATAAAGTTAGCAGCTGATCTTTTCCTTTGGATTTGCACAAACAAAATAGCTGCTAGAGCTGTCCACAGTGTAGGCACCAAGGGAATTTCCTTTAAACAACATGGATACAACCACAACACTCAGTACAAGCATCTTCTACACTCAAGACTCTTAACATGTTCATTGGGGTGTCCAACGTATTTTTGTTCTTTACGTTTACTAGCAAAAATATATTTCATATGAATCTCTTTCAGGTCTCCAATAAAAACTCTACAGAGGATTAACAGCGGTCTATATCGATAAATCTAAGGGATGGGTACACAGTGGAGATTAGGTGTGTTTCCTCATGGGGCCAGTTTGCAAGCAATTAGCACCATGGGGGGGGGGGGGGGTCACCATAGGGTGGATCATCTCTGATGTCTGCATACACTAAAAACCAGATGCAGAGCTGAGGACATACATTTTATAAGGTAAGACTAAGGGCCCATTCAAGCTAAAGCATTCTGCTGTGGTAGGCTATGGCAAGTGTTAACATACGTTGCATTAAGGCAGCCAACACAGTGCACTGCAGCACACAGTATATGCCTTATGGTGCATGATGCTCTACTGTACAATTTGTGTTGTGTGTGGACTAGCGGACAATGAAACACTTGAGTAAGTCCACCCCAAATGGAGAAGTGTGTACACCCATTGCAGTGGGCCATGAAAACACTTGATGATGTCTCTTCAAAATAGGGATAGTGTGCACACCCTTTGCAGAGGGCCATGAAAGCACTTAAGTAGGTTTACCCCAAATGGGGTAGTGTGCAAACCCATTGCAGTGGTCCATGAAACCACTTGAGTACGTCCCTCCCAAATGGGGTAGTATGCACCCCCATTGCAGTCCCCCCCAGAGTTCATTTAGCTGCAAACTGGCCCTTACACAAATATATCTCTAAAGGAAGCACAACCTTTAGTGAGAACATCACATGAACACGTGAAAAAAAAAAATATATATATAAATATATAATATTAAAATAGAAACCATCCATGTAATAAACTACGGAGGCGTAGTGTGCTCGGTTACCTCACACGAACCTGTTGGCCCTTTACCCTTCTGGTCAGTTCATTAAGTTAAGCAGTAATGAGAATTATCTCCTATCGTCTGTGCAGCTCGTTCAGGTTGTGGTTGTACAAGTGCTGCCGCCGTCTGTTCAGGTTGATTGTATTGCGCTCGTGGTTGGCGTTGTCCAAGGGGACACCTTCAAAGCTGTACTGAGTGTGAGGCATAAACTGCCTGAATATGCTGACGCTGCCGTGCCAAAAAGTTGGCTGGGGAAGATGTCCCATGATGTTCCACTCTTTTGTTTTCGGGTCGTAGGCCTCGACCACGTCAGAAAGCTCAAAGGTGTTGTCATACCCACCAGACACGAACAGTTTCCCTCCTAGCGCGGCCAGGCTCCCTCCAACGTGAACCTGCAATAGTTACAACATCATCATTACTGTCATAGGCAAACTAGTATTTTTATATTTTTAAGCCTGACTTCAGCTTCACCATATTTGTTTGGATTTGGTTAGCTTGGAGAAGGCTGTTGAGTAGACTGTGGCAGAGTTTGATAGCTTTCCTGTAAAAGCTATTCATATATTCCTGTGGAGGACACATAAATGCGGTATACATTTGCTAGTAGATTTTACCTAACAAAAAGGACCTGGATATGAGAACTAGGAACACACACAGGTGCACGTTACAAGTTCTCTGCTGCAATGGTAATTACATTCTCAAAGTAAAGGTCATTGTTAGGACATGAAAATGTGCATTGCGATCACAAAGTGGTAAGAACAGTGAGGATATATACAATACCTGCTTCATGGGAGGAATTTTGTTCCATTCATTCTCCAGAGGACTGTAGACATCCACTTCTGGAGAATCGTCCCTGGAACATGAATACTGATTTATTAAAGGTGTTGGCAAATACAGACAAATTATTACATCTACAAAGCATGGTACACTGGCCTAATCAGTAACTTGTAAATATAATGATACAATAAAAATAAATAAAGAATGTGGTGTTCCTAGTGTATTTGACCGCTGTTGACTTTTATCAGTCCTTGCAGTGCAGCACCGTCTTCCTAGGAGCCAATGCTTCAAATGGTCTTTGTTCCTCTGAAGCACCTCAATACATTGAGGGGTCAGTGGAAAAATGCCTCCATACATTGGGGGGTTAATGGAAAAGTGCCTCCATACATTGGGGGTTAATGAAAAAGTGCCTCCATACATTGGGGGGTTAATGGAAAAGTGCCTCCATACATTGGGGGGTTAATGGAAAAGTGCCTCCATACATTGGGGGGTTAATGGAAAAGTGCCTCCATACATTGGGGGGGTTAATGGAAAAGGGCCTCCATACATTGGGGGGGTTAATGGAAAAGGGCCTCCATACATTGGGGGGGTTAATGGAAAAGGGCCTCCATACATTGGGGGGTTAATGGAAAAGTGCCTCCATACATTGAGGGGTTAATGGAAAAGTGCCTCCATACATTGGGGGTTAATGGAAAAGTGCCTCCATACATTTGGGGTCTGTGGAAAAGGGCCTCCATACATTGGGGGGGTTAATGGAAAAGGGCCTCCATACATTGGGGGGTCAGTGGAAAAGTGCCTCCATACATTGGGGGGTCAGTGGAAAAGTGCCTCCATACATTAGGGGTTAATGGAAAAGTGCCTCCATACATTGGGGGTCAGTGGAAAAGGCTCTCCTAACATTGGGGGTTAATGGAAAAGTGCCTCCATACATTGGGGGTCAGTGGAAAAGTGCCTCCATACATTGGGGGGTTAATGGAAAAGTGCCTCCATACATTGGGGGGGTTAATGGAAAAGGGCCTCCATACATTGGGGGGGTTAATGGAAAAGGGCCTCCATACATTGGGGGGGTTAATGGAAAAGGGCCTCCATACATTGGGGGGTTAATGGAAAAGTGCCTCCATACATTGAGGGGTTAATGGAAAAGTGCCTCCATACATTGGGGGTTAATGGAAAAGTGCCTCCATACATTTGGGGTCTGTGGAAAAGGGCCTCCATACATTGGGGGGGTTAATGGAAAAGGGCCTCCATACATTGGGGGGTCAGTGGAAAAGTGCCTCCATACATTGGGGGGTCAGTGGAAAAGTGCCTCCATACATTAGGGGTTAATGGAAAAGTGCCTCCATACATTGGGGGTCAGTGGAAAAGGCTCTCCTAACATTGGGGGTTAATGGAAAAGTGCCTCCATACATTGGGGGTCAGTGGAAAAGTGCCTCCATACATTGAGGGGTTAATGGAAAAGTGCCTTTATACTTGGAGGCCATCTGAGTGTCGGGAGCCAGTGGTCACTTCCTGATGACTCACATACGGCCCCCTACTAATGTGCAAGATCTCTGACTGCCATGAAATTATTCCTGTAGCCTCATGGGATTCCTGATGTTATCCCAGGAAGGGGTAGACTGTAGAGTGGGGTGGTCATGGTGACAAGCTGAGGAGATGTCATCCTCACCCAGACAGAGAACAATGAAGCGGGAGTACGCGTTCCCTGGGGGAAAAAATCCTTTACTAAGCAACCTGTGGGAGATAAAAAAGGCAAGTTCAATTTCCAGGTGGAGGTCTGCTTTAAATATCCCCCTGCATTATAAAGCTGGCTATACACTGTCAACGTTTGAGCTGTTGGGTTAGCCCTATTGGCACTACCCAGCTTGTCAAGGGAGTCAGGTGTAAAATTGTCAGTTCATCACAGACTGCATCTAATCATGTAATCAACAGCTGCGGTGTGCAGCTGGCTGCTGAATACAATAGCTGTCAGGGAAGGCACCTTCATCTAAAAAGTTCCTCCAATTATTGGGGGTCAGTGGAAAAGTGCCTCCATGCATTGGGGGTCAGTGGAAAAGTGCCTCTATGCATTGGGGGTCAGTGGGAAAAGTGCCTCCATGCATTGGGGGTCAGTGGGAAAAGTGCCTCCATGCATTGGGGGTCAGTGGGAAAAGTGCCTCCATGCATTGGGGGTCAGTGGGAAAAGTGCCTCCATGCATTGGGGGTCAGTGGGAAAAGTGCCTCCATGCATTGGGGGTCAGTGGAAAAGTGCCTCCATGCATTGGGGGTCAGTGGAAAAGTGCCTCCATGCATTGGGGGTCAGTGGAAAAGGGCCTCCATGCATTGGGGGTCAGTGGAAAAGGGCCTCCATGCATTTTGGGGTCAGTGGAAAAGGGCCTCCATGCATTGGGGGTCAGTGGAAAAGGGCCTCCATGCATTGGGGGTCAGTGGAAAAGTGCCTCCATGCATTGGGGGTCAGTGGAAATGTGCCTCCATGCATTGGGGGTCAGTGGAAAAGTGCCTCCATGCATTGGGGGTCAGTGGAAAAGTGCCTCCATGCATTGGGGGTCAGTGGAAAAGTGCCTCCATGCATTGGGGGTCAGTGGAAAAGGGCCTCCATGCATTTTGGGGTCAGTGGAAAAGGGCCTCCATGCATTTTGGGGTCAGTGGAAAAGGGCCTCCATGCATTGGGGGTCAGTGGAAAAGGGCCTCCATGCATTGGGGGTCAGTGGAAAAGGGCCTCCATGCATTGGGGGTCAGTGGAAAAGGGCCTCCATATATTCTTCCATACATTGGGGGGGTCAGTGGAAAATTGCCTCCAGATACTCCTCCATACATTGGAGATCAGTGCAAAAGTGCCTCCATACATTGAAGGTCGGTGGAAAAGTCCCTCCATACATTGGTGATCAGTGGTAAAAGTTACACTGATGGTAAGAAAGCCTTTTTACAGACAACTGTACCATGTCGGTGGTTACCAAGAGACAGATATTGTTAATTTCCCCATGGAATCTCCATCAACCTCTGGGAGGAGACCTTGTAGGCACAAGGATGCATTAGCATGTCTGAATTTTTAACGCTGAACTCTAGGCAGGTAGAAACAACACATAAAACACAGCTTTGTTTCCATTAATAATTAATAAATGTATTTTTCTAAATGCAACTAGTTTAAGGACCTGAATATGCACTTACACTAGCTTCTGGCAATCCCCTGTAAAGCAGCCTAGGGAAGGAAGGAGCAGGACTGGGAGTCCATTAAATGAGCTACATGCATTTGTGTTGAGAAGAAACGTGGGTAACAGAAGTGAGCATAGGGATGACCTAATCAGTCTGCTGTTCTTTCAGTGGCCAGTCAACAGGTTAGGGGTGGAGAGAGGTCACTGCTAATTTTATTCTTGTATGTATTCTTAACTAAAGGCCCCTTCTATTGCTGTCAGCCTCCTCCAATTTTTTTTTTTTGCTGCTGTGACCTGACTTTCTGTTAGAGGGTCGCCATGTTCGTTTTCCATGGTCCCTCTGTATGTAGGAATGTAGCCACCCTGCCTTGGTCCCACTGTATGTAGGAACATAGCCGCCCTGCCTTGGTCCCACTGTATGTAGGAACATAGCAACCCTGCCTTGGCCCCACTGTATGTAGGACTGTAGTCACCCTGCCTTGCTCCCACTGTACGTAGGTACGTAGCCACCCTATCTTGGTCCCACTGTATGTAGAAACGTAGTCACCCTGCTTTGGTCCCATTGTATGTTATCTTGGTCCCACTGTATGTAGGAACATAGTCACCCTGCCTTGATCCCGCTGCATGTAGGAACATAGCCACTCTGCCTTGATCCCGCTGTATGTAGAACATATCCACCCTGCCTTGGTATTACTGTATGTAGAACATAGCCATCCTGCCTTGAGCCCACTGTATGTAGGAACGCAGCCACTCTGCCTTGGTCCCCCTGTATGTAGGAACATATCCACCATGCCTTGATCCCACTGTATGTAGGAACATAGTCACCCTGCCTTGATCCCGCTGCATGTAGGAACATAGCCACTCTGCCTTGATCCCGCTGTATGTAGAACATATCCACCCTGCCTTGGTATTACTGTATGTAGAACATAGCCATCCTGCCTTGAGCCCACTGTATGTAGGAACGCAGCCACTCTGCCTTGGTCCCCCTGTATGTAGGAACATATCCACCATGCCTTGATCCCACTGTATGTAGGAACATAGCCACCCTGCCTTGAGCCCACTGTATGTAGGAACATAGCCACCCTGCCTTGGTCCCCCTGTATGTAGGAACATAGCCACCCTGCCTTGATCCCGCTGTATGTAGGAACATAGCCACTCTGCCCTGGTCCCACTGTATGTAGGAACATAGCCACTCTGCCCTGGTCCCACTGTATGTAGGAACGTAGTCATCCTGCCTTCGTCCCACTGTAAGAAGCAATTTAACAAAAAAAAAAAAAGACTGAAGGGCCAGTAAGTAGTGGATGTGTATGGATTATTTTTGGAGATATTGTTTATCTTTAACTGTAAATGGTGTCAACCACCTGGCTGTGTAAATCTCAGCACTAGATGGACAAAAGTACAGATCTTATGATAAATAAAACCACTGCTATATATGTATTTCATCTGTGCCTGGAGTTCATTCTCTAATTAATGATCTGCAGGACAGAAGTGCCGGAGGATATAAAAAAAAAGTGTTTGAAGCATCCAAGGAACCTCGGGTCGGATTTTATTCTAGGAAAAGTGTGCGTGGCAGGAGCAGGTGAGGGGAATTAGCTGTAACTGGCAGAGGGGCTCTTCAGCTGTCGTCTTAAGAATAGCCAGCCAGGGTGACTATTACACAATGACATTTTCTCCAACCTCCCCACGGAGGAGACACATGGGATTTGTCCCAGCAAGACACGAATGCCTCGTAGGCCGTATGTGGAGCGCAGCCTCCATGTATGTTTATGTTCTGGGTGTATGAGGGAACGCGCTGTTCTTGGTTGGGTAGACGGAGCTGGCAAGACGAGGTTGTTTAGCTTCCTAGTCCTACAGCTTTCGATATTTATAGCACTGAAACAGTAAGGAGGACTTTTGGTCGAAGGTGAAAAAAAACGGAGACTGTTAGAACTGTAACAGAAAAAGAATGTGAGGCTGGAATGGCTTTTCTTCCTTGAAGTGTAACTTTAGCCAACAGCTCTGTCTTCCAAAAAAGAAAAAAACTGCAGTTCCTGCCGAGGACACAGCCACCCAACATAGACTCAGCAGCCTAAAGCTGCTTCTAAACACCAAGCCGACCATAGACATTAGAGAACGTTCCACAAGGACTTTTTGGTTAGGTTGTAAGCAGGTTGAAATGCTGGTTGGTGAGACAGCTGCTGCCCCAGTCGGGAAGAAAACAGTTAACCTATTTTCCGCACTTTTTTGCTGAGCTCTGCCTCTCAACCTGTTTTGAAAAAAAGGGGGAAGGGCTCTGCCCAGTCAGACAGTCTGCATGGGAGAGAAGACACAAATAGGACAGCTTGTAATCTCCGGCCACACAGCACTACTGCAGCTACCAGAGAGAGCCATGCCTGCCTCTAAGAACCTTACACATATACATGGGCGTCCGCTGAACTTTGTTCGGGGGGGAGGCATTATTTTAAGGTTATCCATGCTCGGTCCCTTTTTGACAATGTCATGAAGGGGAGGGGCTTAGTCATTATGACATAAAGCGCAGGCATGCAAAGGTTTGAGAAACCTGATGCAAAAGATTAATAGAAGGATCAAGCTGCCATTGTCTGATACCTGTAGTTCTTCAGCGATAGGGCAGGCACTGGCAGCGTATTCAGTCTCTTGTCTTGGCCACTGCACGCCACGCACCTGTGGGAGGAGCCAGCGCCGTGCCGGCCGTATCGGCATAGGCTCATTTACACAGGCAAAGGCAGGCTGAGGCAGCAGCCAATCATGGAACAGCTGGGTCAGGGTCACGGTGATGTTAAGCAGAGGCCCGAGTGGCAGAGCCAATCCGATGCTTGGGGTGGGGAGGGAAGGACGGATAGTCGTAAAAGAGTGAGAGCAGCCCCAGCCCCCAGGCCAGCAGCGGTCTGCAGACTTAGAAAAAAAAGTCCACGGCTGCCGCGGAGGCAACCATTGAAACACAGGGGGCAAGTGTGTGTCTTCACTCTGACTTCCAGGGGGGGCAATTGACCCCCCTTGCCCTATGGAGCGGACGCCCATGCACATATAGGAGGATTGCTGAGATCTGCAGTCCTCCCTGAACCCTAAAAAGCACCGGCTCTAGAGATCTGCCACAGTGGACTCTGCTGTGTGTGGACTAATGCCTGAGCAGGTATGCTGGGGCAGTCACAAGCTTGAGTTAGGGATTTGTTTAAGGAAAAGACTGTGCACTTTGTTTTGGAATTGTTATGCTGAGAGTTTCCAGTAAAGCTTTTGAAACATTGTCATGCCTGGTCTGAAGATACTTAACCACTTGTCCCCCGCCCACTGTCAATAGACGGCGGGCGGAGGATACTCTCGTTCTGGGAGGACGTCATATGATGTCCTCCCTTTAAAACGAGCTAGGAGGCGCGCGCGCGCCCGCCGCGTTCACAAGGCCCCGGTGCGCGTGCCCGGCGGCCGCGATTGCCGCCGGGCACCCGCGATTGCCCGGGAAACGAGCAGGAAAGTGGATCTCTGTGTGTAAATACAGAGATCCACATCCTGTGAGGGAGAGGGGACCGATGGTGTGTCCCTTGTACATAGGGACAGCCATCGGTCACCTCCCCCAGTCAGTCCCCTCCCCCCACAGTAAGAACACTTTGAGGGAACATATTTAACCCCTTCCCTGCCAATCACATTTATACAGTAATCAATGCATTTTTATAGCAGGGATCGCTGTATAAATGTGAATGGTCCCAAAAATGTGTCAAAAGTGTCCGATGTGTCCGCCGCAATATCGCAGTCACAATAAAAAAATCGCAGATCGCCGCCATTACTAAAAAAAAAAAAAAGAAATGCTATAAATCTATCCCCTATTTTGTAGACGCTATAACTTTTGCGCAAACCAATCAATACGCGCTTATTGCGATTTTTTTTTTTTACCAAAAATATGTAGAAGAATACGTATCGGCCTAAACTGAGGTAAAATAGGATTTTTTACTCACCGTAAAATCCTTTTCTCTGAGTCCATGGACCGACACAGCTTCTCTATTGACAAAGTGGGTATTATCCGTTAATTAGGAGTGACTAGGCAGAAAAACTTGTAAAAAGTGTTGCATCACACCTTCTACAGTACCGCCCAGGGGGCGGACCCTCTGGGTATACCCTCTCAGTCTGCACATCGCAGATCAGTTCGTCAAAAAGCAGTACAAACTTAAAAGGAGGGGTGGGTGCTGTGTCGGTCCATGGACTCAGAGAAAAGGATTTTACGGTGAGTAAAAAATCCTATTTACTCTTTCGTCCATGGACCGACACAGCTTCTCTATTGACAAAGTGGGACGTCCCAAAGCAGTGTCAGAGAAAAAACGAGGGGTGGTAACAGCATAAAAACAAACTTCACCCCAAAACACAAAACAGCACTCCTCCAACGGAGGAGTTGCAACTCTAAACAGCCGCCTGCAAAACCTTGCGGCCGAAAGAGGCATCCGAAGATGCACCTACATCAACTTTGTAGAATTTTGTGAAAGTGTGAGCGGACGACCAAGTCGCCGCTTTACATAGTTGGGAAACAGACGCTTGATGTCGGAAAGCCCAAGAGGCACCTATTGCCCTGGTCGAATGCGCCGTGACAGGAAAGGGGGGCGCCTGACCCTTTAAGGCGTAAGCCTGGATTACTATCTGTCGGATCCACCTAGAGATGGTGGCCGATGAGACTGCTTGGCCCTTCTTGGGACCAGCCACCGCTTGCTAGACAGAAAAAAACTGATCTGCGATGTGCAGACTGAGAGGGTATACCCAGAGGGTCCGCCCCCTGGGCGGTACTGTAGAAGGTGTGATGCAACACTTTTTACAAGTTTTTCTGCCTAGTCACTCCTAATTAACGGATAATACCCACTTTGTCAATAGAGAAGCTGTGTCGGTCCATGGACGAAAGAGTAATTTTATTTTTAAAAAAAATGGGTATTTATTATAGCAAAAAGTAAAACAGTGTTTTTTTTCCAAACTGGACGCTCTTCTTTTGCTTATAGCGCAAAAAATAAAAACCGCAGAGGTGATCAAATACCACCAAAAGAAAGCTCCATTTGTGGGAAAAAAAGGACGCAAATTTCGTTTGGGAGCCACGTCGCACGACCGCGCAATTGTCATTCAAAGTGTGACAGCGCTGAAAGCTGAAAAATGGCTTGGGCAGGAAGGGGGTTTTCGTGCACAGTAGAGAAGTGGTTAAAGGGGTCCATGGTGGTAATGGTGTATGGAAGAACAGGGCCTGTAATGAACACACGTGGGGTGAAGTGGTGACATGCAGTTGCTAGGGGTAACAAGTACAAGAGAAGGATGATATGACAGCCAGACACCAACCAATACTGGCAGAGGTGACATGTCTCAAGCATAGTGAAGGAAGTAGTCAGTGCCCAAGCAAACAGGACTGGACCCACATGGCGGAGACCCTAGGGAACTAGCCACATGGCACATAAGAGAAAATAGTTAATTTAAAACGTGCATGGCGTCTGAGCTGGTGCCCGGTGGGAAACCATTCTGTCACTGGGAGATATTGATAGAGTGAAGCTGGACTGGTGGAGCGGGACACTGCTCTGTGTTATTTCCTTCAAAATGTCACATCCTGAGAAGGTGCAAGTATCGTGGGATATCGTATGATACAGGAGACTCCAGGGTGTATGGCTCATGTCTAGGTCGGAGTGCCACCATAATGTTGAGGTCTGGTCCCCGAGCATTAGTGAGCACATACACCAGAGATTCCAGAGGAAGGAGAAGAGTGAGAGAGAAAAAGGTCCCTTGTGCACCAGGAGAGTCAGTCCCCCCCCCCCCCCCCCCCCACACACACACACACACACACACACACACACACACACACACACACCGCTAAGCAGTGGTGCTGCTATTTTTGGCAGTGGAGGAAAGTGCAGAACAGGGGAGAACATGGGGAAGGTTTTTTGAGAATGTTGGGTGCTGTCCCGTAGACATCGGATTATCACCCAATCTACTGAAAAAGGCCAGATTGAGAAACTGTCATCTAAAAGGTCTTTAGGCACTTTAAGGAGACCCTGTGACCTTACCCATTCATGGCAAAGGTAGTTTTGATGACAGTTTCCCAATCTGGCCTTTCCTCAGTAGATTGGGTGATAATCCGATGTCTATGGGACAACACCCAACATACTTAACCAACAAGTGCTCCCATGAAACTCCTTCCTTTGTAGTTAACATTGCAAAATACCTGGTGCTCCTGGTTTGGTGGAGAATGTGACGTCCTCCCATGATTAAGTTCTCAGGGTGGCTAATGGCCAGTCGCTATGCCCAAACACTGCCCTATGACAAAGAAAAAGGTCTTTGGGCACCTTTAACAGACCTTGTGACCATAACCATTTACGGCAAAGTGACAGTATCTGAGTAAAGCTCACCGCGACCATTTATGTCATAATTGGGTAAGGTTACAAGGTCTCTTAAAAGTTTGCAAAGACTTTTAGATGACAGTTTCCCATTCTGGCCCTTCCTCAGTAGATTGGGTGATAAACTGATGTCTATAGAACACCACCCAACATACTTGCCTAACAAGCGCTTCCCTGAAACTTCTTCCTTTGTAGACAGCATTACAAAATCCTCCGGGTTTTCAGTGCTCAGGGCTAATGGCCAGTCGCTAGGCCCAAGAACTGCCCTATGACAAAGAAAAAGGTCTTTAGAAGACCTTGTGACCTTGCCCATTCATGGCAAAGTGAGTGTCTGGGTAAAGACCACCCCAACAATTTTATACTCTGCTAACAAGTGCTCCCCTGAAGCTCCTTACTTTGTAGACAACATTACAAGTTGTAAAGGGCTGCATACACTGTTGGCGCTATATAAATCCTGTATAATAACAAAAATAATTACAAAATACCTGGTCCTCCTAGTTTGGTGGAGCATGTGACTTCCTCCCGTCATTGACCCTCCCATGGGACCTGCAAGGGCTCTGGTTGTTACTCATGGCCGGTGAGTGAGCCCTGTGCCCTGGTGGTACCCTTGGTACAAAAAGAAGGCACCACCCTTAAAATTTAATGAATGTTCTTAAAAAAAATTATAACAAAATTCTACAAGTCTATGGTTAGCTTTGAGAGCAGAGGCACAATTGGAGCAAGCCTGCCAGAGCAAGGAATAAGGGAAGGATTACGCCATATATCTCTACCCCTAGCATTTACCGCTTGCAGCATTGGCTGGGGGGGGGGGGGGGCACTGCAGGGGTAAATATTTTCTGCCTGGAGTTGGGCTTTCATTGAGACAATTTTGTCGCTAGGTGGTAACAATGCGACTTGTACACAAAATAAAGGTATGGCAGTAACCAGGGAGGACAGAGGCAGACTCGCCTTGTGTTTATAGATGATAGGAAGCAGACCTATGTGTCAGGAGCCAGACTGAAGTCAAGAAGTGAAATATGGGGCCCGCTATTAATTAGAACATTAAAGCCTTCACTGAATGAACGTGCTAAGTGCCGGAACCCACAGCCAAAGCTGGGCAATAGCCAGGAATATGTTCTTAGACTTTCTAAAGGGAACCTTTTTATACAAAAACAAACTCTGAAGCCTCGTACACACGAACGAGTTTCTCTGCAAAAAAGAAGCAAGAAACTTGCTGGCAGAGATTTTTTGCCGAGAAACTCATTCGTGTGTATGGTTTCTCGTCAAGAAAAGCGACAAGTATCTCGACGAGAAAATAGAGATCCTGCTCTCTATTTTCTCGTCAAGATTCTCGACGGCATGTTTCTCGACGAGAAAAGTGAGTGTGTGTACACTCACCTGTCCTTCCGGAAGCCCGCGCATGTTCGAAATGAATTCGACGCATGCGCGGTAGCTTCCTAGGCATACGTAGGGTATACCAAGATGGCGGCGACGGCATCGAATGTGACGAGCGCATGCTCGTCGTAGTCGATGACGTCACAGCGTACGCTCCATTCAAAGAACCGCGGGTTCTTTGAATCGAGCGTGTGTACACTCGGCCGGGACAAGTTTCTTGTCCAAGAATCTCGTCGAAAAAAACGACATGTTTTTTTCGACGAGAACCTCGGCCGTGTGTACGAGGCCTAACACTACTCCAACATGATACCTGCTTAGACTTGTTAAGGGACCTTTTTGCTTTACATTGCAATCCCATAATGCACCTACAAGGCAATGGTGGTCAACAGAAAAGTGGCAGAAAAGCATCGTGGGGTGCTCGAACTCCCAAAGTTAAAGCTAAAGTTGAGGATTGCCTAATGAGAACTTTCAGGTCCTACTAAAAAAAGATTTACCTAAAACTCGTGGAAACACCACTCAGAGTCTTGTTAGTTTGACATGTTTTGGAGTAACAGTTACTGTAAAAGGAGGCATGGTGGTACATGGCATATCTAGAAGAACAGGACCTGAAGGCACATACGGGAGTTAAGAGGAAGGAATGGAAGGCCATCATGAAGGGTTAATTCAGCAAATGAGTTGGAGCAAAGTGCAACATTGCAATGGATAACTAGTGGGAATGTAATAGCAGCCAGACAGCAGAGAGTGGTGCCAGGCATGGGTGACAAGTCCTCCAGTAGTGAGGGGGTCAGTGCTCCGATTACCTCCCTAGTGATTGGTGCCCCAAAAGCAATCGGGACCTAGCTACAGGTACAGGAGCGTATGCGGTTAATTAAGTCCACCCATGAGGTCTGCTCTTAGTAAGGTGACCAGATTTTTAAAATCCGGGGACATATTTTTTTTTACTGGCAAATGGTAAACTATTTTATACGCATATTTTCCTCAAATTATATATGCAGTCAGTGGTGTAGCGTGGGTTGTCAGCGCCTGGGACAAGGCAAGAAATTTTCACCCTCCACCAGCCTTTTAGCACTCCCTGAGTCCCTTCCACTAGTACAGTAGTACTGACCAACTTGATTCCTACACTGACTTACCTGCCCACTGCACTAACCTACCTGATTCCTACACTGACCTACCTGATTCCTACACCGACCACTACACTGACCTACCTGATTCCTACACAGACCACTACACTGACCTACCTGATTCCTGAACTGACCACTACACCAACCTGGTTCCTACACTGACCTACCTGATCCCTACACTGACCGACTTTATCCTTACACTGACCTACCTGATCCCTACACTAAAAATAACAGTGTACTAAGAAATAAACCGCCCCCTTTCCTTAACACACTCCACTGCGCCTTGGAGAAACGTCTGATAAATTCTGACTGAATTACCCTATCAGCTGCTACTTTAAAAAATAAAAAGTGAAAAATAATTTTGAATAACCAAAATAGTAGCGCTCAGTGTCTTACAACACAAATCTAAATATAAACCATATACACTCCGTTAGATAGTGCATAAATGCGAATGTTCATAAATATACACCCTGTAAAGAAATGTGCATACAATAAACTCATCAAGTGTCCATAACGTTCATGACAGTGATTTAAAACAATTGATATAAAGTGTTTAACTGAAAATTAGTCCATAAAAAAGTGCACAAAATAAGTCCATAAAAAGTGCATCCAAAAGTGACTTCAAATGAAGATGACAAATAAAACTTTCTTGTGTTTTCTTCAAACCTTCACCACACCAATGTGCTCAGTGATTCCACTCCCTAAGGACTTGCACTCACCACAAGAATATGCCTCGCACTCTCATGCTTGGCTAATCAGCTTGATTACCCCCCAGGGTATCACAAACGATTCCAAAATGATGAAATTAGGTCAGTCAAGTCTCCCACATGAAAAAACAAATGCTTCCAATAGTGAAGTATATCAAAACTTTTAATTAAAATAACACAGCACAAGTGACCATCAATGGTTACACTCACATTTAGACAGATCAAATTGGGCACTTCAAAGCAAACATTTCCAAACGCCAGGCAAGTTTATAGTAGGCTGCCGTGATGTATTGCGGTCTCGGCGGACCATATAAGCATGTATGTCTCACCCTCCTTCATGTACGCTTGCCTCTCCACTGCAATCGAATCACCGCAGACTCCCGCCCAAACACCAAACTGTATATTCGACGAGTGGTCGAAAGATCCGAACGCTGCACACCAGGTGACTGTCGTGTAGCTCCTCCCAGACTAGTTTCGTCGTAAGACTTCTTCCAATGGGGTGAAGTCTTACGACGAAACTAGTCTGGGAGGAGCTACACGACAGTCACCTGGTGTGCAGCGTTCGGATCTTTCGACCACTCGTCGAATATACAGTTTGGTGTTTGGGCGGGAGTCTGCGGTGATTCGATTGCAGTGGAGAGGCAAGCGTACATGAAGGAGGGTGAGACATACATGCTTATATGGTCCGCCGAGACCGCAATACATCGCGGCAGCCTACTATAAACTTGCCTGGCGTTTGGAAATGTTTGCTTTGAAGTGCCCAATTTGATCTGTCTAAATGTGAGTGTAACCATTGATGGTCACTTGTGCTGTGTTATTTTAATTAAAAGTTTTGATATACTTCACTATTGGAAGCATTTGTTTTTTCATGTGGGAGACTTGACTGACCTAATTTCATCATTTTGGAATCGTTTGTGATACCCTGGGGGGTAATCAAGCTGATTAGCCAAGCATGAGAGTGCGAGGCATATTCTTGTGGTGAGTGCAAGTCCTTAGGGAGTGGAATCACTGAGCACATTGGTGTGGTGAAGGTTTGAAGAAAACACAAGAAAGTTTTATTTGTCATCATCTTCATTTGAAGTCACTTTTGGATGCACTTTTTATGGACTTATTTTGTGCACTTTTTTATGGACTAATTTTCAGTTAAACACTTTATATCAATTGTTTTAAATCACTGTCATGAACGTTATGGACACTTGATGAATTTATTGTATGCACATTTCTTTACAGGGTGTATATTTATGAACATTCGCATTTATGCACTATCTCACGGAGTGTATATGGTTTATATTTAGATTTGTGTTGTAAGACACTGAGCGCTACTATTTTGGTTATTCAAAATTATTTGTCACTGATCCCTACACTGACCACTACACTGACCTACCTGATTCCTACACTGACCTACCTTATCCCTACACTGATCTACCTGATTCCTACACTGACCTACCTGATCCCTACACTGACCTACCTGATCCCTACACTGACCTACCTGATCCCTACACTGATCTACCTGATCCCTACACTGATCTACCTGATCCCTACACTGACCTACCTGATCCCTACACTGACCTACCTGATACCTACACTGACCACTACACCAACCTGGTGCCTACACTGACCTAGCTGACCACTACACTGACCTACTTTATCCTTACACTGACCTACCTGATCCCAACACTGACCACTACACTGACCTACCTGATTCCTACACTGATCTACCTGATTCCTATGCTGACCACTACCCTGATGACCTACCTGAGTTCTATACTGACCTACCTGATTCCTGCATTACTCACACCCCCCCCCCCCATACATGAACAGTGTAGATCGGTTGATTTTGCTCGCCTCTCCATGGCCTCCATGATAATCTATCGGAGCAGGGATCTCTGCAGCACCATGTACTGTTCCCGCCACCCAGCCGCTCCTCTGTATCCTCTGCCAAGTGCTTCTCCAATAGCCGCTATACGCTCTACACCACCCTTCCCCTCTGCTGTACTCACACACACACACACACACTGGCCACCCGCACAAGAGGGATCGTGGGGGACAGGCGTGACTACAGGTGTCCCTGGGTGGGGGGGGGCACAGTAATGATTTTGCACCCCCCCCCCAAAAGTTGCACCTGGGGCGAGAGTACCAGATGCCCCCCCCCCATGCCACTGCAAACTGGGGACAAATCCGGGTACAGACTGGCTCCGGGGACAGTGTCCTCAATCCGGGGACTGTCCCCGGAAATCAGGGATGTCTGGTCACCCTAGCTCTTAGTGCACGGTGAGACCCCATTCTGTCACTGGGAGTGAGGTGGCACAAAAATGATGGACTGGTGGAGTGGGACACAAGATCAGCGGTGTCCCCCTCTAAATACTATATTATAGAAGACAAGGTGTGCAGTGACATGGTATGGAGTGTTTTCACAAGAGGAAGTTGCATGTAACACAACTGCACATGTTGTATGGCTCACTTCTAAGCCGGGGTTCCGCCTTAATGTTGAATCCACATGACTGCGGCCCCACCTGGTCCCAGGCATTGGTGAGCATGCACACCATAAGAGGTACCCTTGTGTGCAGGGCGAGAGCTTGACAAAGAAAGAGGTTCTTCTAAAGGCGTAGCCACGCCTACTGCTCCACCCACATTGGACATCATCCAGGAGATCCCCTGCAACACACTGTGCCTGGGTACAGCGCTCTGGTCTGTCCTCCATTTGACAGCACTGCTATCCAGGACTACAAGTGTGAGCACAGAGAGGTGTCCACGCTGAGAGTGTTGAGTGCATGCTTTTTCTATTTTAATTTTGCGATAGGCCAATTTGCGTTTGACTAGTGTGTGCTCTTCTTGTTTGTTTGTATGTATGCATGCATGTCCTTTTGAAAAACAGGGTCTTCAATCTCTGGCCATTGGGTACCCAATGAGGATGCACCCCACAGAAGTTACATCATTCACAGCCAACTCCCAAATTCAAAATGGTGGCACCAGGGATCCAACAGCAAAGAGAAGAATCAGCTGCTGGAAGACGGGCCGAGATCCATGGACTATTAAGTTCCCCCGAATACTACTATAGGATTTGTAGCTGATGACTTTTAACTTTTAAAACACTAAAAGTTTCTCTTTGAAGTCGCAACATCTTGGACTTATCTGCCCATTTGGTTTCCATAAAGCTATGGTGTTCCCAGTAGATTGAAGGCCACACTTAAGAGACCAAAAATCAACCCCATTTGGAGTTTCTTTCTCGTACATCACGGGACACAGAGCGGCATAGTCATTACTATGTGGGTTATATAGTTTACCTTCAGGTGCTGGCACTGGCAACTTCCAAACCGGAAGTACCCTCCCCTATATAAGCCCCTCCCATCCGGGAGCACCTCAGTTTTTTGCCAGTGTCTAAGGTGTTGGCCAAGAAGTAACATGTGTTTTTCACTGAGCTTGCGTACAGGTTCTTTTGGGCCTCAGTAAGCTATTCCGGATCCGACCAAAAAAGCTTCATAGCTAAACGGTCGGTACCCGGGCCTTGCAGAGAAGAGCAAGGTTTTGCCTGTAATGCTTCTCTTAGGAGGGCTGGACCCTGGGATCCAGAGCTCTGGTCATACCCACGACCAAGATGTTTTCTGTGCAGGGTGCTATACAGGTCCAGGGGAGTGGAATCCTTGGGAACCCGGTCCCTGAAGGTTTAATTACAATGCCTGCCGTGAGAGGTGAAGTTTGGGCTTCTGTGGACCAAACAGAGTCCTGCGGCGGGGAAAAGGGAAGTGGGGGCCCCTCAGGAACTTGGTTCTATTGCGGGACCCCCAAGCCTAATATGTCTTTCTGCCTGTTACCTAACGGTACTCCCGCTAAATATCTGTGCATACCTATAACTACTAAAAAATGTAATAATTTTAAGAGTGGTCAAGAAAAAAAAAAAAAAAAGGTTAAACCGCGGTACCTGTGTTAAACCACTAGAGGCCGCTGTGGAACATTGTTTTCTTGTCATGTGGATTTTTTCTTTCCAAGTCAAAATCCAGGCAGATGGTGAGTTCTCTGGATGGGAAACTGTTTCCTCTGCCATGTTGCATTGCTCGTCCATCCCCCCGGCCCTGTGGCAAACAGGGCCCTGGCTTCTGTCCCTAGTTCCTTTCAAAAAAGAGCGCCGAAGGCGCACGTGCCCGCGCCTCTATTTATAGAGGTGAGCTGGAAAAAGGGGCGGAGCTTGGTGGATGACGCTCTGTGCGCGCCGCAGCGCTTCTGCGCATGTGCGGGCGTCCCAGCATGATAAAAAGCACAATTAGGTGTTGTCAGCTGGTTATGAAAGGCAGAAACAGAGCTGGCAACATTTAGAAAGGCATACAGCAGGCGGTTGATGCAGGCATCCCCATAGAAAGGCACATTAGTAGACACCAACTGTTTATAGCAGCAATTGTGCTAGACTATTGTCAGTAAGTGGTGTATTTCGGCTGGAATACCTCAGCTTTGGGCTTAGGAATATGCCGTCTAAAGTCTCCGGGACTAAGAATCCCAGGAAGCATAGGGGGTCTCCATCGGGCTCTGAGGATCTTGGGCATGCTTCGGCTGCACCAATCTCCCCTGAAAAATCAGAGGTTAGTGACCGTAGAGCACCCTCAGGAGTACCTGGTACTGTGGCTGTCCTCAGTTCACCTGCTCCTGTGTATGTAACAGAGGAGGTTTTTTTCCTCAGCTCTGGGAGGACTGGAAGAGAGATTGACAACATTGATCGCTGCTTCCCTGTCAAAGGGAAAGCGCGCCGATCTCCGTCTCCTCCCTCAGAGTGCCTGTTAGCAGAGCAACAGTCCAATACAGGGATCGACCTACCTAAAGGGGATCAGGATGGAGGTTGATTCTGTTGTAGAGGAATCAACAGTGGAAGAGTCATTCTCAGCATCACATGCTGAAAGATTATGGGTTCAGTCCCTGACTAACATGGTCCGATCAGCATTAAAATGCCCCTTGCGGAGCCATCATCCACTTCTGTCTCCTCGTTGGGGGTCGCTAAAAGCTTCCCAGACTGTTTGTTCCTTTCCAATCCATCCTTTACTGGAAGGGCTCATTTACCAGGATTAGGAGCATCCTGATAAAATATTTACTCCGCCCAAGAGATTTCCGGTGGTCTATCCCATGGAGGATAAGTTCATCAAAAATGGAGGGTCCCTACAGTGGACGCAGCCATCTCGTGTGAATAAATCACTGACATGTCCAGTAGATAATGTCCAAATGTTCAAGGACCCAATAGATAAAAAATTGGAGTCCTTATTAAAATCTGCTTTCTCTACAGCAGGCTTGGTGACACAACCAGCAGTGGCAGCTATTGGGGTCTGCCAAGCAGGGAAGGATCAGTTGAAACAAGTCTTAAGGGACTTGCCAGATCAGCAGGCTCTTGCCCTAGCTGATCTACCTAGGGCCTTATGCTTTGCGGTTGACGCCATAAAGGATTCAATCCATCAGGCCTCCCGCCTTACGCTGTCTGTAGTACATATGCGCAGGCTTCTATGGCTCAAAAACTGGTCTGCTGAAGCTCCCTGTAAAAAATTCCTGGTTAGCTTCCCATTTCATGGTGAACGCTTATTCGGGGAAGACCACGACAGATATATCCAGAAAATTTTCAGCGGTAAATGTACACTCTTGCCGGTTAAAAACAGAGTTAGAGGTCCCTCTTTTAAGAGGCCTGCTTCTCCAGTCCCTGGGACATCGGCTGTGAAACAGTACCGACGGCCTCCTCGGTCAAATCCCGGGGGTAAGAAATCAGGGACAATCACAGGGTAACAAGAAACCCTGGGTCAGGAGAGGTACAAAACCTCCCCCCAAGTCAAATTCATGAAGGGTTGCCCCCACTCAATCGGGTGGGGGGAAGACTCCAGTTGTTCGCAGAGACCTGGCGGGACACGATCAGAGACAGATGGGTGCTCTCCGCAGTAAGTCTGGGAAGAGATTGGAGTTAAAAGACTCTCCTCTTTCCCATTTTATGAGGTCAAACGTGCCAAGGGATCCCCGGAAGAGAGGATCCCTCCTGTTGGCACTAGAACAACTATTGCTCCAAGGAGTAATTATGGAGGTTCCCCTGAATAGGGGTTCGGGTTTTACTTAAACCTCTTTACAGTCCCGAAGCCAAACGGGGACGTGAGGCCCATATTAAATCTAAAAGGGCTAAACAAATTCCTACATATCAGGACTTTCCGGATGGAGTCGATCCGATCGGTGGCCACTGCCCTACAAGGGGAGGAATGGTTAGCCTCGATCGACATCAAAGATGCTTATTTGCACATTCCCATCTTTCCAGTCCACCAAAAATTTCTACGCTTTGCAGTAGAAGGGCGCCATTTTCAGTTCAGAGCCTTACCCTTCGGTCCGGCCACAGCACCAAGAGTGTTCACAAAAATTCTGGCCCCATTATTGGCCAATCTAAGAACACGAGGTGTAACGATAATGGCATATCTAGACGACTTGTTGCTGATAGACCACTCAGGGGAAAAACTAGAAGTGGTTGTTCACGAGACAGTCAAGTATCTGGAATCTCACGGTTGGATTATCAACCGAGACAAGTCAGCCCTAAAACCAGTCAAAAGTCTGGAATACTTGGGGCTAAGGCTGGATTCAGACCAGAGAAAAATTTTCTGCCTCAAGAAAAGGTGTCGTCTTTGAGAGATTTGATCCACTTAGTGGGTACAAAAAGACAGCCGTCCATATGCCTGTGCATGAGGCTGATGGGAAAAATGGTGGCATCATTCGAAGCAGTACCCTACGGTCAATTCCATTCAAGGAATTTGCAAAGGGCCATACTGTCAGCCTGGAACAAAAAAGTTCAGGCCCTAGACTTACCAATGTCCCCTTCCGTTCGCAAGAGCCTCCGTTGGTGGTTGGTTCCCCAGAATCTGGAAAAAGGGAAATCCTTCAGTCTGATTTCTTGGAAGGTGGTCACTACAGATGCCAGCCTTATAGGCTGGGGAGCAGTACTAGAGCAATGGTCTCTCCAGGGCAGATGGTCGGATACAGAAAAGGCCCTGCCCATCAATCTCTTAGAGATACGAGCAGCCCGGTATGCCCTAGTAGCATGGACATCCAAACTCCAAGGGTCCCCTGTCAAAATTCAATCGGACAATGCCACGGCAGTGGCATATATCAATCATCAGGGTGGCACCAGGAGTCGTGCAGCCCAGAGGGAAGGAAAATTGCATCCTGAAATGGGCAGAAAGATATGTCCCAGCCATATCCGCGGTATTCATTCCAGGAGTGGAGAATTGGAAGGCGGACTTTCTAAGTCGCCAACAATTATGCCCAGGGGAATGGTCCCTTCACCCCGAGGTTTTCCGGACAATATGTCAGCGGTGGGGAACACCGGATGTAGATCTGCTAGCATCCAGATTCAACGCAAAGGTGGACAGGTTTGTCTCTCGGACAAGGGATCCCCTAGCTTGCGGCTCGGATGCCCTAGTGTTCCCTTGGGATCAGTTCAAGCTGATATATGCATTTCCACTGCCACAATTGTTACCTCGATTACTCCGCAGAATCAGGGTAGAAAAGAAACCGGTGATTCTGGTGGCTCCAGCGTGGCCCCGAAGAGCATGGTACGCGGAGATTGTAAAAATGTCTGTGGGGAGTCCTTGGACCCTCCCACATCGTCCGGACCTGCTTTCGCAAAGACTGATATACCACCCTTCCTTACCAGCCCTAGGTTTGACGGCCTGGCTATTGAAGCCCACATTCTAAAACAGAGAGGTCTCTCTAATCCTGTGGTATCTACCATGATCAATGCCAGGAAGCCGGTATCCAGGCAGATCTACTATAGAATCTGGAAGGCGTACATCGCCTGGTGTGAGGCCAAGAAATGGCATCCACGTAAGTACATAATAGGTAGGATTCTGGACTTCCTACAATGGGCTGTAGATAGGAAGCTTGCCTTGAGTACTATCAAGGGTCAGATTTCGGCCTTGTCAATATTTTTTCAAAGGCCCTTGGCTTCGCATTCACTAGTCAAAGCCTTTAGCCCTCCGGTTAATATTCCCATATGTCCATGGGACTTAAACCTGGTTCTGTCGGTTCTACAGAAGCAACCATTTGAACCATTACAGCACATTTCCTTGGTTCTTCTCACCAGGAAATTGATTTTTCTAGTAGCCATTTGTTCGGCTAAAAGAGTGTCGGAATTAGCCGCTATGTCCTGTAAAGAGCCATATCTGGTTATCCATAAGGACAGAGTAGTGTTACGTCCTCATCCAGCCTTTCTTCCTAAGGTGGTATCGAGGTTTCATTTGAACCAAGATGTGGTTCTTCCTTCCTTTTTCCCCAAACCTAGTTCGGTAGAGGAAAAGTTATTACATTCTTTGGATGTAGTAAGAGCAGTTAAAGCTTATCTAAAAGCCACTGCTCAGATTCGCAGAACGGATACTTTGTTTATTCTGCCGGAAGGCCCCAGAAAGGGTCAGGCAGCATCAAAATCTACTTTAGCCAAGTGGATTCGACAGGTCATTATGCAAGCCTATGGCTTGAGAAGGAGACCGCCTCCGTTCAAAGTTAGGGCGCACTCCACGAGAGCAGTTGGAACTTCATGGGCAGTGCATCACCAGGCCTCCCTGGCTCAAATCTGTAAGGCCGCAACATGGTCTTCAGTACACACGTTTACTAGGTTCTACCAGGTGGACGTTAGTAGTCAGGAGGATGTCGCCTTTGGGCGCAGTGTGTTGCAGGCCGCAAAAGATCCTCATGTCTGATAGCGCCCAGCTTATGTATGGTGTATCCCCCCCCCCTCATTGGGCATTGCTTTGGGATGTCCCACATAGTAATGACTATGCCGCTCTGTGTCCCGTGATGTACGAGAAAGAAAATAGGATTTTTATAACAGCTTACCTGTAAAATCCTTTTCTTGGAGTACATCACGGGACACAGAGCTCCCACCCCTCTTTTGGGGACACTTATTGCTTTGCTACAAAACTGAGGTACTCCCGGATGGGAGGGGCTTATATAGGGGAGGGTACTTCCAGTTTGGAAGTTGCCAGTGCCAGCACCTGAAGGTAAACTATATAACCCACATAGTAATGACTATGCCGCTCTGTGTCCCGTGATGTACTCCAAGAAAAGGATTTTACAGGTAAGCTGTTATAAAAATCCTATTTTTGTCCCCTAGCCCAATCATCTCTGGTTTCTATCAATTAACGAGGAACTTCTAACATAAACTGGAAAAGGCGTTTCCTTACACCCTACAATTAAAACAAAGGGGTGCACGCCCCCCTTCCACAAATGGGTTATATTCCAATATTCCAAAGACTCAAGCTATGAATAAGCACTGAATCGCAGTGCGAAACGTCAGCTCATACTTGCTGTTTTTTTTTGCTGTGGCATGTCATTTGTGCTTTTGTTTTAATAAAAGAACCTTCTTTGGAGTGTGGCTGTCCAAGCGTTTTCCAGTTAGGGCTGTGGAAATTAACTATTAATTCCTCGATTAATCGATTAATTGCTTTGATCGATCAAAATTCTTTTGATCGATCAAAATTCGATCAAAATTCTTTGGGCTTGCCGTGTCCATCTGAAGGGCTCCTTTGCTGTGCCTTCATATCTGCATGCCAGCGGGACCTTACTATCTGCCACACGCAAGGGCTGTTACACTTCCCTCTATCAACCTGGGATTCTACAGCCATACACTGGGAGTTGTGATAGTTCCCTTCACGGGACATCTACAAGCCGACGGACTGATGTTAGCCCCTCCTCATCTGGATTCAGCAGTGGTATCGTTGTACACATTTTTATACCAGTATCATACTTGGCTACATGTTTTTTTGACTGCTTTTGCTAACGTTTGGTATTACTCGCACCATTTTTACAGTTTATGTAGCTACATCGATTTTATCTCCAGTGCAATATTTATTTTGTTACCTACTTGAAGACTATAAAAGTTTTAATGCTATTCCCATGGAGCGCTGCCTTTGTGTGTTTTTTGTATCCTGCTATCGATTTTTCCAGTGGTTGGTAGCTGCACTGGGAATCGGCCTGCAAGGAGATCAGCTAAAAGTAGTTGGATATCTATGTGCGTTATAATTAATCGAAATTAGTCGATTAATCGATTTAAAAAAAAAAAATCGATTAATCGAACACGAAAATTTTAATCAATAACAGCCCTAGTTTTCCTCAGATTTTTTGCATTCCAAAGACTCACCTGACAAAATAAATGAATCCATTCAGTGTCACAGTTTTTGGTGCAAACGACCAAGGGGGCAGCTGGCCACAGTTCACCAACGACCACAGGTCCGTGTCAGGGTCATAGCACTGCATGACCATAGTCTCTTTGCCTTCCAGCGACCCAATGGCGTAAAGCTTGCCCCGGCAGGAGGTGATTGAGCAGTTGTCCATGGGGTACATCATGGGCCGGAGCGATTCCCAGGAGTCTATGCTGTGGTCGTAGCGCTCCGTGCTGTCTGACCCTATGACGTAAAGCAGGCCTTTCAGCACGGTGGAGCTGTGATATTCCCGGGCTTTCAGCATGGGAGAGACCTCTGTCCATTCATTCACGCTGGAGTTATACCGCCAAACGCAGTCGTACAGCCGGGAGCCATCAGACCCTCCTGAAACACACAATATAAAAAAGGTATTAACATGTATGCCTGGGCAAAATACACATACAAACCAGTCGAGCCATCCTAAAAAATTAACACTCAACCAGGTAGGCCCTCGCCAGGGCTTTTTTTCCCTCAGAAAATAGGTGCAGGAACTCCCCCAGGCACCTAAGTCCGTTTTTGTTTCCACCCCCTACCCACCTTCCCTTGGTTCCACCCCCTACCCACCTCCCAGTACCATCCCTTTTAGAGAACATAGAGTATCTTTTTGTGGTGCTAAGTAAATTGTATGGAATTTAATAAGCAGTAAAACAGACCCCCCCCCCCAGCAACAACAGACCCCCACAACAAAATACCGCCCCAGCAACAATAGATCACCAGCAGCCAGCATCAATAGTCTCTCCAACAGCCAAAAACAATAGACTACTCTCTCAACAGTAGATCCCTTCCAGCAACAATTGACCCCCAGCAACATAAGCCCCCCACCCCAGCAACAATAGACTGATGCAAAAATAGACCCCCTCCAGCAACAATAAATTCCTTTAGAAGCCAGCGTCAATTGACCCCCCAGGCTCCAGCACATCCTAGCACCCCTTGCCATTATGAACCGGGAATGGAAAATGTGCGCCGCTCAGACTACAAGGGAAAGCAAGCCTGTGTGTCCACACCTGTGAGTGCAGGCCAGGGAAGGAGCTTGTCTCGGCTCCAAACAACTGTTGAGCAAAGGTTGGATCCCATGAAGCCACACATCAATGCAGACCCACTGTTGTTGGAATGAATGGCAATCTCAGCCTAGGCTTCCACCAGGCCACACCCCCTTACCATTAAAACCATTTAGTACTGAAGTGCCGGAACTGCATTCCCACTGAAGAAAAGCCCTGGCCCTCACACAATCTTGTGCTTTTTTTGGTCTAAAAAAGACTGTACAATCAAACGTGTATCGCCAGCTTAAAGAGTATCTAAAGCTAACATTGGTGTCCTATTGGAGAGATTTTATTGCAATTCTTGTCCTGTAGACACAACAGGAAGTGAGAGAAAATCTCTTCAAAGCTCGAAAAATATCCCCTCAACGGGCCACCAGGGTACGCAGAGTGAATCTCCTCAATGGGGACACTGACAGCAATAAAAACAGGGAACAGGTATCAAAACACATAGAATACCAATAATTAGTGGCGCAATTGTGTCAATTTCTAAAACTCAATGGCCGCGGTGAGGAACTCTTGTTAGATAAAGTCATGAGGAGTACCAAACCGCCGAGTCCAATGAAAAGTTACTGTCAAATAATTGAAAAGGCCAACACGTTTCAGGGATCAGAACATTCATCAGGGCTTGGATATTGTATAAATTCTACTTAAGTAGCAGAATTGAAGGGCCACAACTCTAATGGGGCAGCTCCAGCTTTACTAACTTTTGGCCAACTAAAAGAAAAGTTTTTTTTTTTTCTTCAACTTGAGTTGGAAGTGTTCTATCCACTTGTTGTCCATGTATTACCACATGACTCAGAGCTGTTAGCATACAAAAATATCTCATCTATAAAGCAGGCAGCTCCATCTGTTGAGGTACATGGGAACCAACGCTCAGAGCTGCCAATTAAAAGAGCAGATTTTTTTGAGCAAGATAATGTAGCAACGGATTCTTCTTTTTTTCTCCATTTTCCCCATACTGATTTGGGTAAGCAGGAAGGGCAATATGGCTGGTGTCTAAAGCACAACATTCTCTAAGATAACTGGTCACACTCTTGGAATCATTAGGTGGTTGCAAAGTAACCTAACATTATGTCTTGCTAAGCAGGGGGACACACAAAAAAAAAAAACTAGAAGAACCTACAAATGCTTTGCTGGTACCTTGCAGCTCAAGCATCCTAATAAACGAATCCTGAACCCAGGAGTGCCATCCATGATGCCACCATACATGGGAAATACTGAAGGCCAAAGTTCTTCTTGGGGGCTTTAGTGCTGTGCAGTACGTTAGTAGGGTCATAGAAGAGAAATGGCTAAACCTGGTTGCCTGAAATTTTTTATCTGGCCCTCTGTTGTAAGGGGGCTCTGATGTATGGTGGGATTTTAATGGAGACTCCGATATAAGGAGGGACATATGCAAACCTTTGCTTGCCTTTATTCAGCCCTTGGGCACTATTCTTCCTACTGATACCAACAATGGGGCACCATTTCTCCCACTGACACCATTGATGGTGCACTATTCCTCCCACTGATACCAATGACAGGTCCTGATTTCTTTCTACTGGCACCAACGATGGGACATTAATCCTCCCACTGACACCAACCAACTGCAAAACAGCCAAACTGGCCCTGTCTATCAGTTTACATTAAAAACAGAGGGTTTTGTCTGCACACATTTGCAAATATAGAGTATGCGCAAGCCGCAGAGCCCACGCCAAGGGACCTCTGTCAATACTGCAGTCCCAACTCTAATTTCCAGAGCCTCCATAGTGGAGTACATATAAGATTAGATAGATTAAGGGCAGGTATGCCTGGAGGGAGCTCACCCCTCATTAAAGGCAAAGGGACACACATCACGCCCAGCAAGAGCACAATGGCACTATGCCTCCCACTGACACCAACGATGGGGCGCTATTCCTCCCACTGACACCGACAGGGCTCTATTCCTCCTACTGACACCAGTGATGGGGCACTATTCCTCCCACTGACACCAAGTGATGGGGTGCTATTCCTCCCATTGACACCAAATGATGGGGTGCTATTCCTCCCACTGAAAACAATGGGGCACTATTCCTCCCACTGACACCAATGATGGGGCATTATTCCTCCCACTGACACCAATGATGGGGCACTATTCCGCCCACTGACACCAACAATTGGGCACTATTCCTCTCACTACAAGTTGTGGCATAGTTTACTCCCACTGACCACAATTTGGTCCCCTGAAGTTTGAAGGACAGAAAACTGGCCCCTTGTTTAGAAAGTTTGGAGACCCCTCTTCTACAACCTAAATCATATCATGCCGATCACAAAAAACTCCAAGTAAAATGTAATCATTTATAAAACAGTTTTTTTTCAGCCTCTGAATATTTGTACATAACATGTGGCCCCCATACTGAAATGTTTGAAGAGCCCGGCTGTAGAAGAATAGACATTGTATGAGTCCAGGAACAGATGGAGCACCTAATACAGTAATAACGGCTGTCATATTAGCTCCTCAGTTCTGCATCTGCTCCAGGCAGTCTCTGGGGACCTCGTCATTGTCACTTTGTCATAACAAGACAATCACAGCATAATAGGCGGTGGCGGGCGGTGAACGCTGCCTTCAGCTTGGTTTGTAGGCTGTGTTCAATACTCTGAACATGGCACTGAAAGTCTACAAGAGTCCTGGCACAGTCAAGACGACCAATGCTCCACGGATCACTCTTCTGAACATTTGTTCTGCCTATATTTCGCCTTCTCTGGTTGCTACCCCTCCCTCAATTTTGAGCAGAATTCCTCCTTAAAGCTGAACACCAATAAATAAAGAAATGAATGGCTCATCAAAGAAGAAAATTTGAAAACCCAGCTTTGCTGCAATGTTCACCTTCAATGCAGAGATTTCCCCCTGCAGTACCTGTTTTCTACCACTAAATATCCTCAGCAGATGTCTAGCATCAGTCTAATCAGTCTACAGAGCTGTATGTACAGTAATGGGGATGCAGCACAGCAAGCATGTAAAAAGCCAAACCCTTCTCTTTTAGGTTTGGATAGAGCGATGAGGGGGTAAGAACCCCTGACAGCTTATTATTGCTGTCTGTGACCCCTGTTAGGAGATTCACTCTCTTTATTTATCCTGGTGACCACTGTCAATAGAATGAAGGGGGAAATCCAACATTTTTGAGTTGTCACCAGAGCAGGAATTGAGGGTAAATCTTCCAATCGGGACACCTGCCAGATGTGGGACAAGAAGGCCCGGCTCGCAGTCTCCACCCTAATTCATCCCAAAGGATTTCTATCGGGTTGAGGTCAGGACTCTGTGCAGGCCAGTCAAGTTCCTCCACCCCAAACTCGCTCTTCCATGTCTTTATGGACCTTGCTTTGTGCACTGGTGCTCAGTCCTGTTGGAACAGGAAAGGACGATCCCCAAACTGTTCCCACAAAGTTGGGAGCATGAAATTGTCCAAAATGTCTTGGTATGCCGATACCTTAAGTGTTCCCTTCACTGGAACTAAGGGGCCAAGCCCAACCCCTGAAAAACAACCCCACACCATAATCCCCCCTCCACCAAATGATTTGGACCAGTGCACAAAGCAAGGTCCATAAAGACATGGATGAGAGAGTTTGAGGTGGAGGAACTTGACTCGCCTGCAATTATAGCGGAGACTGCGAGCCAGGCCTTCTCTTCCCACATCAGTGCTTGACCTCACAAATGGGCTTCTGGAAGAATGATCAAACATTCCCATAGACACACTCCTAAACCTTGTGGACGGCCTTCCCAGAAGAGTTGAAGCTGTTATAGTTGCAAAGGGTGGGCCAACTCAATATTGAACCCTACAGACTAAGACTGTGATATCATTAAATTAGGGTGACCAGACGTCCCTGGACTGAGGACACTGTTCCTGAACCAAGTCTGTCCCTGGTTTTGTCCCCGGACTCAGGACTGGATTAATGTAGACAGGCCATCCCATGCTGGCTGAGAAACAGCCTGGTGGCTCGGATGTAGGGTGACCACATTTCCAAACTGCCATTCAGGGACACACCCCCTCTCTCACCTTCCCCAAAAAAAGATGAGGGGGCGGGGGGGAAATGTAGTCTCGGGTTTAAGGGGAATTTGGCGGCGGATTATTTGTCAGGTGAATGTGCCACTTGCCACCAGATGAAGTGCCGCTTGCCACCCATAGCCTGCCACCAGATGCAGTGCTGCTGTCACTCCCTCTGCGTGAGCCATGTGCGTAGAAGGAAAGGAGTGACGTCACTATCTGGAGAGTGAAGATCACACCAGTCCCTGCTGCTTGCCGCTGGGTGCCGGAGAAGGAGGAGGTGCCGAGGTGAGTGGGGACAGCAGTGCTGCACTAGGCGCAGGCCTCGCTCCCGGTCTCACTGTCTGAGAGTAAATTGTCACTGGTTGCAAGATGCCAGGCAGCGCTGGCCCTAGCAACCAGTTCCGGAAATGTAGTTATTAGTTAGTAGGGGGTGGCTGTGTCCTCTATTTCATTCCGGGACATTGTATTGTCCCAGAATGAAGGTGCCCTAGACCCAGGACAGACATGTCAATTGCGGGACAGTCCCGGGCAATCCGAGACACTTGGGCAGCCTACTCGGATGCCAACGCCCCCTGCTGGACAATCTCACTGCCGCACCTGCTGCTGCTCAGTGGAGGAGAGGCAGGGCCAAAAATTTACTGTGTGGAGAGCTGAGACCGGGAGGTGTATTATGCAATCCTGTGTTCAGCGCTCTGTATATTATGCAATCCTGTGTTCAGTGCTCTGTATATTATGCAGTCCTGTGCCCAGGGCTCTGTCTATTATGCAGTCCTGTGCCCAGGGCTCTGTCTATTATGCAGTCCTGTGCCCAGGGCTCTGTCTATTATGCAGTCCTGTGCCCAGGGCTCTGTCTATTATGCAGTCCTGTGCCCAGGGCTCTGTCTATTATGCAGTCCTGTGCCCAGGGCTCTGTCTATTATGCAGTCCTGTGCCCAGGGCTCTGTCTATTATGCAGTCCTGTGCCCAGGGCTCTGTCTATTATGCAGTCCTGTGCCCAGGGCTCTGTCTATTATGCAGTCCTGTGCCCAGGGCTCTGTCTATTATGCAGTCCTGTGCCCAGGGCTCTGTCTATTATGCAGTCCTGTGCCCAGGGCTCTGTCTATTATGCAGTCCTGTGCCCAGGGCTCTGTCTATTATGCAGTCCTGTGCCCAGGGCTCTGTCTATTATGCAGTCCTGTGCCCAGGGCTCTGTCTATTATGCAGTCCTGTGCCCAGGGCTCTGTCTATTATGCAGTCCTGTGCCCAGGGCTCTGTCTATTATGCAGTCCTGTGCCCAGGGCTCTGTCTATTATGCAGTCCTGTGCCCAGGGCTCTGTCTATTATGCAGTCCTGTGCCCAGGGCTCTGTCTATTATGCAGTCCTGTGCCCAGGGCTCTGTGTATTATGCAGTCCTGTGCCCAGGGCTCTGTGTATTATGCAGTCCTGTGCCCAGGGCTCTGTGTATTATGCAGTCCTGTGCCCAGGGCTCTGTGTATTATGCAGTCCTGTGCCCAGGGCTCTGTGTATTATGCAGTCCTGTGCCCAGGGCTCTGTGTATTATGCAGTCCTGTGCCCAGGGCTCTGTGTAGTATGCAGTCCTGTGCCCAAGGCTCTGTGTATTATGCAGTCCTGTGCCCAAGGCTCTGTGTATTATGCAGTCCTGAACCCAGCGCTCTGTGTATTATGCAGTCCTGAACCCAGCGCTCTGTGTATTATGCAGTCCTGTGCCCAGCGCTGTGTATTATGCAGTCCTGTGCCCAGGGCTCTGTGTATTATGCAGTCCTGTGCCAAGTGCTCTGTGTATTATGCAGTCCTGTGCCCAGCACTCTATGTATTATGTAGTCCTGTGACCAGCTCTCTGTGTATTATGCAGTCCTGTGACCAGGGCTCTGTGTATTATGCCGCCCTGTGCCCAGGGCTCTGTGTATTATGCCGCCCTGTGCCCAGGGCTCTGTGTATTATGCCGCCCTGTGCCCAGGGCTCTGTGTATTATGCCGCCCTGTGCCCAGGGCTCTGTGTATTATGCCGCCCTGTGCCCAGGGCTCTGTGTATTATGCCGCCCTGTGCCCAGGGCTCTGTGTATTATGCCGCCCTGTGCCCAGGGCTCTGTGTATTATGAAGTCCTATGCCCAGTTATGCAGTCCTGTGCCCAAGGCTCTGTGTATTATGCAGTCCTGAACCCAGCGCTCTGTGTATTATGCAGTCCTGAACCCAGCGCTCTGTGTATTATGCAGTCCTGAACCCAGCGCTCTGTGTATTATGCAGTCCTGTGCCCAGCGCTGTGTATTATGCAGTCCTGTGCCCAGGGCTCTGTGTATTATGCAGTCCTGTGCCAAGTGCTCTGTGTATTATGCAGTCCTGTGCCCAGCACTCTATGTATTATGTAGTCCTGTGACCAGCTCTCTGTGTATTATGCAGTCCTGTGACCAGGGCTCTGTGTATTATGCCGCCCTGTGCCCAGGGCTCTGTGTATTATGCCGCCCTGTGCCCAGGGCTCTGTGTATTATGCCGCCCTGTGCCCAGGGCTCTGTGTATTATGCCGCCCTGTGCCCAGGGCTCTGTGTATTATGCCGCCCTGTGCCCAGGGCTCTGTGTATTATGCCGCCCTGTGCCCAGGGCTCTGTGTATTATGCCGCCCTGTGCCCAGGGCTCTGTGTATTATGAAGTCCTATGCCCAGGGCTCTGTGTATTATGTAGTCATGTGCCTTTTGCCAATAAAAAAAAAAAAAAAGGCCCCTGGATTTCATTTTAAAAATCTAGTCGCCTTACATTAAAATTCATGTGCGTGTAAAGGCAGGTGTTCCAATACTTTTGGTAATAAAGTGTATCTGCCTGGAGTTTCATATTCTCTGCTGGAAAATTAGGATTCAGGGACTGACTAAGCTCCTCTTGCTGCAAATGTAATGTACTTACTTGTGCTGAAAGTTGTTTATTGAGAGCGGCTGACGGCTATTAATACACCAGCGCGTGACGGTGACCATAAAGAGGGGGAAGCCGAGGATAAAGAGTGTGAACCCGTCTACCCAACATGGATCCGGGCCAACAGCTCCGAACACACCCAGGACATGTCTACAGACAAAGGAAAAGCCTGGAGCGGCCTACAGCAACCTCCAAAACAGCTTGAGCTGGTCCTGTGTATGATTTATACTGGGAGAGGATCACAGACTGAATCAGGGGCACAGCTACAGATCATGGGGCCCCAGAGAAAATTTGATGGGGCCCCTCTGGCGACCTCCCTACTGTCATAGATCTCAACATAAAGTTATGTATTAATCAAGGACAGGTAACTTGGAATAAACTTCCTTTGCTGGAAGTCCATTCCAAGCATCAACTTTCCTCCTTCCCCGTGTTCTTGGGCGAGGGACCAGATCTGTGGACAGAAGTTGTGAGGAAAGGAGGAGGAGCAACAGTGCAGGGAACTTTTAGGCCTCGTGCATTATAACGCCCTCCTAGATAGGCTGTTAAATTTAGTTTGGGCTTCTGCTGTAACTACAGAAGCCAGGATTGTTTAGTCTGGTCTGCTCGGAGCTCCACAGGCTGGGAGTTTGATTACCTCCCTCTTGACAGTAGAAAAAGCTTCTGGAGATTAGGGCAGGAGAATTTAGATAACCAGCCTGAATAGTTAGTAGGGCCTAGCCCAGGGTTTCGTAACCACCCTTGAAATAACTTAATAATGAAATAAACATTAGTGTGATGGTCATTGGGAAGAATTACCACCTTATAGAACCAAGGGTTTCTCAACCATGGTGCCTCCAAAGTTTGATAAGAGTTCCTTAACCACTTCAATACCAGGCACTTATACACCTTCCTGCTCAAGCCAATTTTAAGCTTTCAGCGCTGTAGCAATTTGAATGACAATTGCGCGGTCATGCTACACTCTACCTGAACAATTTATTTATTTTTGTTCCCACAAATAGAGCTTACTTTTGGTGGTATTTGATCACCTCTGCGGTTTTTATTTTTTGTGCAAAAAATAAAAAAAAAAGACAGAAAATTTTGAAAAAAATAAAATAAAGTTTTCTTTGTTTCTGTTATTTTTTTTGTAAATAAGTAAGTTTTCTTCTTCAATGATGGGCACTGATATGGCTGCACTGACGTGAACTGATGAGGCGGCACCGATGAGGCGGCACCGATGAGGTGGCACCAATGAGGTGGCACTGATGGACAGTGATAGACGGCACTGATGGACAGTGATAGACGGCACTGATGGACAGTGATAGACGGCACTGATGGACAGTGATAGACGGCACTGATGGACAGTGATAGACGGCACTGATGGACAGTGATAGACGGCACTGATGGACAGTGATAGACGGCACTGATGGACAGTGATAGACGGCACTGATGGACAGTGATAGACGGCACTGATGGACAGTGATAGACGGCACTGATGGACAGTGATAGACGGCACTGATGGACAGTGATAGACGGCACTGATGGACAGCGATAGACGGCACTGATGGACAGCGATAGACGGCACTGATGGACAGCGATAGGCGGCACTGATGGGCACTCATAGGCGGCACTGATGGGCACTCATAGGCGGCACTGATGGGCACTCATAGGCGGCACTGATGGGCACTCATAGGCGGCACTGATGGGCACTCATAGGCGGCACTGATGGGCACTCATAGGCGGCACTGATGGACACTGATGGGTGGCACTGATGACACTGATGGGTGGCACTGATGACACTGATGGGTGGCATTGCTGGGCATCACAGATTTATGGTGTTTCACAATGGTGCCAATCAGTGGCCATTTGTAGGCAATGATTGGCACATATTTGGCATACGTTTGCATATGTGGATGGCCATGGGGGATGTACCTGGCCATCCACATGCTTGGGGCTTCCCTGGTGGTCCAGTGTGGGCATCTGTGGGGGGGGCTTTGCTGATAAACAATCAGCGCAGACCCCCCGTCAGGAGAGCCGCCGATCGGCTCTCTTCTACTCACATCTGTCAGACGCGAGTGAGGAAGAGCCGATCAACGGCTCTTCCTGTTTACATTGTGATTAGCCGCGATTGGACACCTCTGATCACGTGGTAAAGAGCTTCCGCCGGAGGCTCTTTACCGAGATCGGAGATGCGGGGTGTCAGACTGACACCCCGCATCACCGGTCGCCACGCTGCGTGCCCCCACGGGCACGCGCCGGCATGTTATCCTGCTGGACGTCATATGACGTCCAGTCAGGAGAACAGAACCACTTCCCGGACGTCAATTTGCTATTGACTGGGCGGGAAGTGGTTAAGCAATGAGCGATTTGTGCCTCTCAGATAAAGTTCCCACTGACACCATTGATCTTTTTAGCTATCTGTAAGGGGGTAATTCTTCCCAGTGACCACAAGTGTAAGGAGCGTTCTTCCCACTGACCATTACACATGAGTTGTAGATATAGTAATTAAAATCAGGGGTTCCCTGAGACCGAAAAGTTATTTCAAGGGTTCGTCTGTGTTGAAAAGGTTGAGAAAGGCTGGTCTAGCCAATCCCTGGGGAGGCGTGCCCAGATGGTAGATACGTTCCTGTTAAATAGTCAGGAGGAGATGGTCTTCTTTTCCCCTAAGTGAGAATGGAACTGTGAGCTCCAGGGGGCCACTTGCGCTTGGAGCACTCCTGGGCTAGACTACATTGTTGGGGTTACACCTATGAACTGTGTGCGTTGTAAGAGCCTCTTTGCTTGTGCTGAGGCTTTTCATGGTCCCCAGCTGTGAAACTTCCACTTTTTTAGCTTCCTATGACTTGCTCTACATACTACTACATGGTCCTCAGCTGTGCACCTATAGGATGTCTATTCTACTGCTACTACCTCTGTGAATATTATTGCTACTACTAAAATAAAAGTTCTCCGCTAGCAACACGTTTTGTTTTGGAGTATCCTGCATCACCCCCAGATCTCCTCCCAAGCAATAAATTTCAAGAAAAAGAACCCCTAGACTGCTTATTGAGTGGGACTGGATGGAATGTTTGCTGTATGCCTCGCTCTGACTTGGGAAAAAAAGAGTCTGTTTAACTCACAGCTGCCCTTACAGGGGTAGTGCTACATACACAAGAGCACCTGGAGTCATAGAAATTTAACATTTAGCCATATTTCACTCCTCGGGAGCTACAGGTGTTGCATACAGCTGTCCAAAGAAAATCAATGGCTGATGCAGGTATAAACCGGTACTTGCATAGACACGCATGCGTATACCCGCATACAGCCCCGTCTGCATTCACAGCTAGCCTTGGACAAAGCACTGCATATACCTTGTCCCCTGGTGAACCAAAAACATTAAATGAAAAACAAATTGAGACTTCTTCTTTAATGACCAAAATAATTGGCCCAATAAAGGAGATCACTGCTCACCTGTCACATAGATGTCATTCCCCAGTGCTGCGATGCTGTAACCTCCTCCCAGGTGATCTGGGAACTCCGCCAGGTACCTCCACTGCCCCGTGTGAGGGTTATAACAGTCCACTGTCACCAGCTCGTCACAGTCCTGGTCACAGCCACCGACCATCACCAATATTTCTGCCAGTCCTGTGGACGGCCGTGGCCTCATCCTTTCGCAGGGCAGGTCATGGCGGTCGTACTCTGAAGACTGGAAGGCACGAGCTTCCCCGATGAGCCTCAAGCAAGAGGGGCTGAAGTAGACCAGGGGGTCACTCTCCACGTGGGCCAGCAGGTAGAAGCGGCGGATGAAGGGCAGGCGGACATGCTGGAAAAGCTCAGGCCAGCGGTGCTGGCGGTGGGGGAGGTCAGCCCTGACCCACCTAAGGATAATCTGATAAGCTGTCTCCTCCTTGTCCACGCACAGGCGGTCATCCATGATATATTCCAGCATCCGTTGCCAAGGCAACCGTTCCACTTCCCGGGCCTGGGCCAGCTGTGGCATGTGGGCCAGGATGAAGCGCTTGGTGCTCTCGGCCAGGCCCCGGCAGGCGTAGGCCTCAGCGAAGTCCTGGATCTCCAAACAGTTGCTGACATCCAGCTGACGCTCCAGATAGGCACAACAGGCCTCCTTCACTGAAGGAAACTGGAAGAGGTCCGCAGCCTGCAGGAGGGGCTCCACGTTCTCTTGAGTGACAGTCACACGGCCTGTGTAGCAGAAATCCACCAGCAGACCCAGGATGGGCCCAGTGACCTGATGCAGCTCCACCCGTTCAGCCTGGCTCTCTCGCAGCCTCCCTGCAAACATGGCACGGAAGTAGTTGCTGGCGGCGGCCAAAACAGTACGATGGCATGGGAAGTCTTGCCCTCCTGCGCTTACAGTCATGTCAAAGAACTTGTGCTCAGCCCTCAGCTCATTGATACCTCGCAGGAGGTGTAGGGCATGTGAGGAGTCATAAAAGGGTAGAGAGGAGTCAGGGGAAGGCGGGGAGATGGAGGGAGACTGATCCATGATGAGTACCCAAACGCAAGAGTCAGCGGAGGATCATCTGTGGAAGACAAAGAAGAGTTAACAATAGGCGGTATTGGAAAAAAGGAGCATTTTCTTATTTATGAAAGCATCTGAAATTAGAACCATTTGTGTTCCCCTTAGTGCAGCCAGAGATCAGGGTAAGGACAGTTGGAGAATGTGAGAGATGGATGTGTGTGCCCATAATGTTCCATGGTAGCAAGGAGGATTCTCATTATCTGCTTTGGGCAAAAAAAAAAAAAAACCTTTCCATTAGGACAAAGTATAGAAGGCCGGTCTAGGATGTGGAACAACTCCTCTTGGCCCACCTTACTATTGGCTGACTAGCTACCTTGGAATTGACATCTCAGGGAGGAACTGTGGAAAAATTTTGTTGCCCAAAGCAGAGAATACAAATCTTCCTTGCTGTCTTAGGGCATTGAAAGGTTGAAAATAGTTTTATGGGCATAAAACCATTTTCAACCTTTCAATGTCCTAAGGTAGCAACGAAGGTTTGTATTATCTGCTTTTGGCAACAAAAATTTTCCTTCAGGACCTGAAACAACTCCTCTTGACCGACCTTACTCTGGGCTGACTAGCTATCTTGGCATAGACATCTCAAGGAGAAACCGTTGTGGTTGCCCACAAAACCAAATTCAACCTTTCAATGTTCTAAAGGCAGCAAGGAAGATTCAAATGTTCTGCTATGGGGCAACAAAAACTTTCCTTCAGGATGAGGAACGGGACACCTGTCTAGGATATGGAACAATTACTCTTGGCTCACTAAACTATAGGCTGACTAGCTACCTCAGCATTGACATCTCAAGGAGGAACCTTTGTGGCCATAAAAACAAATAAAATCTTTCACCTTTTTGAAGGCAGCAAGGAAGATTCTCATTATCTGCTTTGGGCAACAAAACATTTCTTTCAGGAGGAAGAATGGAACACCTGTCTAGGATATTGGAGAACACCTCTTGGCCGACCTTACTCTGGGCTAATTAGCTGTCTTGGCATAGACATCTGAAGGAGGAACTGTTGTAGTTGCCCATAAAACCAAATTCAACCTTTCAGTGTTCTAAGGCAGCAAGGAAGATTCTCATTATCTGCTTGGGGCAACGAAAACTTTCCTTCAGGACAGGGTATGGAACACGTGTCTAGGATGTGGAGCAACTCCTCTTGATCTACCTATCTATGGGCTGACTAGCTATTTTGGCTGGGCAACTCCATGGTTCACATCATAAAGTTAAATCAGGGCACGACAAACCCTGGGCGCCAGGTCGTCATTGCGACTAGAATTAGCGACCTGGCGCCTGGGGCAGCACAGCTGGGGAATCCTGTCTCTCCGTGCCCCCCCCCCGCGGGATCGCGTCAGGCCGCGCCGGCCAGTAATTGAGGCCGCAGCTTTGCGGCCTTCTGCAGGCCTATGCTTCCTTCTGTGATTTAGCGCCATCTTGTGGTGGCCGTTGGTATGACAAGACAAACAGCAATGCTAATGGAGTTTCCGTGTCTGTTTTCACTGCCATCTCCTTCCCTCTAATTAGAACCCCCAAACATTATACATATTTTTTATTCTAACACGCTAGAGAATAAAATGGCGGTCGTTGCAATACTTTCTGTCACACCGTATTTGCGCAGTGGTCTTACAAGCGCACTTTTTTGGGAAAAAATACAATTTTTTTTAATTAAAAAATAAGACAACAGTAAAGTTAGCCCAATTTTTTTTAATATTGTGAAAGATAATGTTACGCTGAGTAAATTGATACCCAACATGTCACGCTTCAAAATTGCGTCAGCTCGTGGAATGGCGACTAACTATTACCCTTTAAAATCTCCATAGGCGACGTTTAAAAAATTCTACAGGTTGCATCTTTTGAGTTACAGAGGAGGTCTAGGGCTAGAATTATTGCTCTCGATCTACCGATCGCGGCGATACCTCACGTGTGGTTTGAACACCGCTTTCATATGCGGGCGCTACTCACGTATGCGTTCGCTTCTGCGCGCGAGCTCAGCGGAACGGGGCGCGTTCCTGGCTCCTAACTTTTTTAGCTGGCTCCTAGATTCCAAGCAAATAAATTTGTCAAGCCCTGAGTTAAATGCTCCATAATCAGATTGCATCTGCTCTATACACCACTGGTTTTGGTTGGACTGTTGGCCACAGCAGCATAAAGGAATTTTTCTATTATCCCAAAATGAGGAATAAACACTGTGTTTTTGGATGCGTGTTGATGTATAAAGACAAATTATTCCCTTTAGGAAAATTCAGCCAGCAGTTCATAGTGCCGTTATAAACTGACAGTCTTTATCAAGCCTTAACATAGGTCTTCTATTGCATCTCATCATGAGTCTAATAAAATCCACTGCTCAAGCCCTGAAGAAGGGGGAGGCCTTTCCCTCTGAAATTTGTTGGCTGTATTTGATGCTCTTCTTGACCAATAAAGATTTTTTTTTTAAAAAGCCTTCAGAGTGATATGATTGTTTGTACTAGGCGCTCCTCAATAACCACCCCAGAGTTTATTCCCTTTACGAAGGCATGCTGTTCTAGATGTAGATTTCTAAATGTTCCCTCTAGTGATAATTTGTGTAGCTGGTAGAGTGACCGACCTTCCCTGCTCAAGGACCGTTGAGTAGGGATGAGCTTGGGTTTAATGTGAACCCATAGTTTCATAGTTGGTAAAGTTAAATAAGGACAGCAGTCCATCTATTCCAACCTGTGTAGGTGGGTGTGAGCATCTAGGTCTCGGCCAGTGAGCTGTGGGTGGGGGATTTTTGACTCCACAGTTGATGTACACAAAGGGGTGGGGATTCTCATGACATCATTGACCTAATTTGACCACATGACCATTTTAGGACAAGGACATTGTCCCAATATGACAATGTTGGCAAATTAGGTCAATGATGTCATGAGAATCCCAACCTTTTTGTGTACACTGGCTGCAGGGTGGGAAATCCCTCGCCCGCAGCTCATTGGCCTAGCAATGACAGCTAATTTCTGGGTTTGAATGAAACTCAAGCCCAAACCCAAGCTCATCATTACTGTTCAGCTCAGTCAGTTGAGTCAGACCCAGGGCTTTGTTGGGTCAGACCCAGGGCTTTGTTGGGTCAGACCCAGGGCTTTGTTGGGTCAGACCCAGGGCTTTGTTGGGTCAGACCCAGGGCTTTGTTGGGTCAGACCCAGGGCTTTGTTGGGTCAGACCCAGGGCTTTGTTGGGTCAGACCCAGGGCTTGCCTTCTCAGAGAAAAAGTGCAGAAACTCCTGCTTTCCGAGTCAGCCTTCGTTTCTGCCCCCTACCATCCTCTGAGCAATGTCCCTTGGTTCCACCTCCTACCTTCCAGTAACGCCCCTTTTAGCGAATACCGAACCAAGTATCCTTTTGTGCTACTAATTAATTTGCGCAGAATTTGTTAATGATAACAAGATAGATAGTAAAATAGATCCCCTGCTTTGAGCAACAATAGACCCCACCCCAGGAACAGTAGACCCCCCAAAAACAATAGGCCTCCCTCAGCAACAAAAAAGACACCCCCAGCAACAATGCCCCTCCCCACAATGAAAAACCCCCCAGTAACAACAGACTCCCAGCAGCAACAACAGATGTACCAGCAGCCATCATCAATAGATCTCTCCCAGCAATAATTGACCCTCCACCAGCAACAATAGACCTGTCCAGCAACAATAGACCCCCACGAAAAAATAGATCCCCACGCAAAAATTGATTCTTCCAGCAGCCAGCATCAATAGACCGTCCAGCACACCCCAGCACCCCTTTCCAATACATACATTAATTGCTGGAGGTGTCAGAACTGCGTTGCCCCACGTTCTCCCACTGAATAAAAGCCCTGGTCAGATCTAACCTGTAGGCTTGTTTTGGGGATTCCCCACCCCGTAGCTGATGTACACAAAGGGGTGGGGATTCTCATGACATCACTGACCTAATATAGCCATATGGCCATTTTAGGACAAGGACCGTCTGGCCAAATTAGGTCAACAATGTCATAAGAATTCCCAACCCTTTTGTGTACATCAGCTGCTTGGTGGGGAATCCCCTTGCCTGCAGCTCATTGGCCCAGCAATGACAGGTAGCTTCTGGGTTCAAACCAAACTCAAGCCCAAAACGGCATTCAGTCACTACTGTTCAGCTCAGTAAGGTCTATAAAGAGCCTTCTGATCTTGGTTGTGTCTGACCCATAGGCGTGCACTGAAAGTGCAGTCACCACTAAGCAGAAGTCAGAGGCCACCTTAAAAGATGGCTGCAGCCATGTATATTTACAGGCTACATATAGAAACAAGGTTTTAAAACATTAACAACCATGGACAGAAGTCATTGTTCAAAGCTGATCATACTGACAAAACGTATAAAGACCAAAGCTCATCTTTATTAAACATGCCACAAATTTGGGTGTATAACTGGAGATGATCCTTAAAAAGTGAACCTGTCGTAACATTCGGAGGATGACATTTATGACCACCTTCTTCATAGCTGTCTCTGACGTTAATACCTTTTGAGTCACCGACCAGAAACAAACATATGAGTCAGATAAGTAAGAGTGAGGTCAGCACTACTAATCTTGGGTCAATGACTCACAGTATTAAAGTCCAATGGACTAACATGACCAGTAGAAGTCTAGCATCGCAAACCTTTAATAATTTTTTTTTTTTTTTAAACAGTGCTGGTCAACTTGGTAGATATGGAGACCTCAACTGTGGTCCTTGGCATCACCAAGGGGTCCTGCACATAAAATTCAAACCCAAGTCTGTGAATTAGAAAATAATACAGTTAGGTCCATATATGTATTTGGACACAGGCATAATTTACGTTTCTTTCAGGTGTTTACCAAAACATATGCAAGCTATAGTTATATAAAAGGGATATGGGCTGAAAGTGCACACCCTCAGGTTTACTTAAAAGCCTCGTACACACGGCCGAAAATCTCGTCAAGAAAAAACACGTAGTTTTTCTTGACGAGATTCTTGGACAAGAAACTTGTCCCGGCCGAGTGTACACACGCTCCTTTCAAAGAACCCGCGGTTCTTTGAATGGAGCGAACATGGTGACGTCAGCGACTACGACGAGCGTGCGCTCGTCACATTCGATGCCGTCGCCGCCATCTTGCTACACCCTATCTATGCCTAGGAAGCTACCGTGCATGCGTCAAAGTCATTTCGAGCATGCGCGGGCTTCCCGGAGGACAGGTAAGTGTACACACACACAATTTTCTCGTCGAGAAACAGGCTGCCGAGAATCTCGACGAGAAAATAGAGAGCAGGTTCTCTATATTTCTCGTCGAGATTCTTGTTGGTTTTCTTGACTAGAAACCATACACACGAACGATTTTCTCGGCAAGAAAGCTATCTCGGCAGTTTTCTTGTCGTTTCTTGCCGAGAAACTTGTTCGTGTGTACGAGGCTTAAAGGTATGTACATCCAAATCGGAGGAAGGGTTTAGGAATTACAGCTCTTAAGAATAGCCATCCCCCCTTTTTTAAAGGGACCAAAAGTAATTGGACAATTGAATAAAAAGCCGTTTCATGGCCAGGGTTACTCCTTCGTTATTTCTTCATCAATTAACCACTTCAATACCGGGCACTTTCACCCCCTTCCTGCCCAAGCCATTTTTCAGCTTTCAGCGCTGTCACACTTTGAATGACAATTGCGCAGTCATGCAACACTGTACCCAAATGAAATTCTTATAATTTTTTTCCCCACACATAGAGCTTTCTTTTGGAGGTATTTGATCACCTCTGCGGTTTTTATTTATTCCGCTATAAACAAAAGAAGAGGGACAAGTTTGAAAAAAAACCACAATATTTTTTAGCTTTTGCTATAATAAATATCCATTTATTTATTTTTAAACAAAATTTTTCCTCAGTTTAGGACGATACGTATTCTTCTACATATTTTTGATTAAAAAAAAAAAAAAAAAAATATCGCAATAAGCGTATATTGATTGGTTTGCGCAAAAGTTATAGCAGCTACAAAATAGGGGATAGATTTATAGCATTTTTATTATTATTATTTTTTTTACTAGTAATGGCGGCGATCAGCAATTTTTTTTATCATGACTGCGATATTGCGATGGACAGATGGGACACTTTTGACACATTTTTGGGACCATTCACATTTATACAGCGATCCCTGCTATAAAAAATGCATTGATTACTGTATAAATATGATTGGCAGGGAAGGGGTTAACACTAGGGGGCGATCAAGGGGTTAAATGTGTTCCCTAGGGAGTGATTCTTACTGTGGGGGGAGGGGACTGACTGGGGAGGCGACTGATCTGTGTGCCTATGTAAAAGGGACACACCATCGGTTTCCTCTCCCTGACAGGATGTGGATCTGTGTGTTTACACTAGGGTTGTCCAGATACCACTTTTTTAAGACCGAGTACAAGTACCGATACTTTTTTTCAAGTACTCGCCGATACCGATTACCGATACTTTTTTTTTTAATGTCGTGCGACAGTTTTCAAACCACAATACAGACAAATTATATCTAGGCGGTCAGTGGGAAGAATGCCCCTTACGATGGCGGTAAGTGGGAAGAATGCCCCTTACATTGGCGGTAAGTGGGAAGAATGCCCCTTACATTGGCGGTCAGTGGGAAGAATGCCCCTTACATTGGCGGTCAGTGGGAAGAATGCCCCTTACATTGGCGGTCAGTGGGAAGAATGCCCCTTACGATGGCGGTAAGTGGGAAGAATGCCCCTTACATTGGCGGTAAGTGGGAAGAATGCCCCTTACATTGGCGGTCAGTGGGAAGAATGCCCCTTACATTGGTGATCAGTGGGAAGAATGCCCCTTACATTGGCGGTCAGTGGGAAGAATGCCCCTTACGATGGCGGTAAGTGGGAAGAATGCCCCTTACATTGGCGGTCAGTGGGAAGAATGCCCCTTACATTGGTGATCAGTGGGAAGAATGCCCCTTACATTGGTGATCAGTGGGAAGAATGCCCCTTACATTGGCGATCAGTGGGAAGAATGCCCCTTACATTGGTGATCAGTGGGAAGAATGCCCCTTACATTGGCGGTCAGTGGGAAGAATGCCCCTTACATTGGCGGTAAGTGGGAAGAATGCCCCTTACATTGGTGATCAGTGGGAAGAATGCCCCTTACATTGGCGGTCAGTGGGAAGAATGCCCCTTACATTGGTGGTCAGTGAGAATGCCCCTTACATTGGCGGTCAGTGGGAAGAATGCCCCTTACATTGGTGATCAGTGGGAAGAATGCCCCTTACATTGGCGGTCAGTGGGAAGAATGCCCCTTACATTGGTGGTCAGTGGGAAGAATGCCCCTTACATTGGTGGTCAGTGAGAAGAATGCCTGCCTTACAGATAACGAATACATTCATTAGGGTCACTATTTTATTATCTGTGAGTTGGAAATGGAAACATTGATCACTGCTGAAGAAACCTCCGGTAACCTCTTGAGGAACCTCTCATTTTTCACATCAACAAGTTAAAAAAGACTGGATTACTGATTATTAAGCACTATAGTACTTGCAATATAGAAGAGCTGTCAGCGGGTGGCACTGCAGTTCAGGTGATTCCAGGGAAAGAAGGCGATATTGTTGCACTCTCTCTCTCTCTCTCTGAGCTCACATCCTGCCCTCCTTCCTAACAGTTCTTAATTATTCACCAGAGAAAGGCAGGAGCCCCCCCCCTCCCCTGGGCCGTTCTCAGTGCTGCTGATCAAAACTCACTCCCTCCCAGCATCGAGTCACCTACTGAACAGCAGAAGCTGCAGAACACAGGCTGCTGTTTTGGATGATGAGAAAGACATGTTACAGTTCAACGGTTTACTTTACTAAAGTTTACTTACACGCTGAGGACTCGCTCTCCGCCCGCTCTGCTCTCCACTCTCCGCCCGCTCTGCTCTCCACTCTCCGCCCGCTGACTCCGCACATCTAAGGTATCGGTAAAGGCATCGGGAGCATTTGCGCGAATACAAGTACTCGCACAAATGCTCAGTATCGGTACCGATACTAGTATCGGTATCGGGACAACCCTAGTTTACACACACAGATCCATGGTCCTGCTCAGTCACTGGACAATCGCGGGTTCCCGGCGACCATCGCGGCCGCCGGGCACGCGCATCGGGTCCCCAGTGACGCGGCGGGCGTGCGCGCCCCCTAGTGGCTTGGGAAGGCGCAACGTCATATGACGTCCGCCCAGGGTCTTCGTCCCGCCGTCATTTGACGGCGGGCGGTAGACAATCGGTTTAGCAGGTAAAAGGTCTGGAGTTGATTCCAAGTGTGGTATTTGCATTTGGAATTTATTGCTGTAAACCTACATCATGCGTTCAAATGAGCTGTCCATGCAAGTAAAACAGGCCATTGTAAGGCTTTCTTTGGATGGATGAAACTAAGATTAATCTGTACCAGGATGACGGGAAGAAAAAAGTGTGGAGGAGGTTTGGAACAGCTGTTTAGAGATATACTGTCAGCCCAGATTCAGCCAAATGCAGCAAAGTTGGTTGGACGGCTCTCCACAGTACAGACGGACAATGATCCAAAACACACTGCAAAAGCAACCCAGGAGATTTTGAAGGAAAGGAAGTGGAATATTCTGCAAAGGCCGAGTCAAACATCCGATCTCAACCCAATTGAGCATTTCACTTGCTGAAGGCAAAACTAAAAAGGCAGAAAGAGCCACAAACAAAGAACAACTGAAGGCAGCTGCAGTTAGAGCCTGGCAAAGCATCAGAAAGGAGGAGAGACAGTCTTTGGTGATGTCCATGGGTTCTCGACTTCAGGCAGTCATGCCACTAAAGGATTCTCAACAAAATATTAAAAACAAACATTTTATTTATGATTATATTCATTTGTCCAATTACATTTGAGCCCCTAAAAATGGGGGGACTGTGTATAAAAATGATTGCAGTTCCTAAAATTTGTACTTGATATTTATGTTGAACCCCCTTGAATTAAAGCTGAAAGTCTGCACTTCAAAATCATTTGGATTGTTTAATTTTATTCTGGTGGCATACAGAGCCAAAAGTTAAGAGTTAAGTGCTTGTTCAATCAAGGAGTGATGCAACAAAGAGAAATACGTACCATATATACTCGAGTATAGTATAGTAAATTTTTTTGCTGAAAAGGCCCCCCTCTGCTTATACTCGAGTCTCCCGATGTGTAATGCTGTCTGTCTTTTTTTTTTTTATCATCAATTCTTTATCTTTCACAAAAGATAGTATTACATGTGTCATGCGGTCTTAACTGTAGTCGGCGGCCATTTCCAGGTGTACTGCGCATGCGCGTCCACGAGAACGTCTTTCTTCATGTGTAAAAGGGGATTATCGTGCGTTAAACGAAGGCCTCGCAGGCGCGGTGCGGCGGCTAGTGGAGTTGGTGTATTTGATGGGTTGACGAAGTTCAGCATAAAGACGTGCTCGTGCATGCGCAGTGCAGCCGGTTGGAGAATTTGATAAGTTGGAACTTTTGACAGAACACTGCCGAATGCAGTTGCATGACACAGCAGGAGATCCGGTACATGAGGCTGCAGATGGGCACTGATGAGACAGGTGGGCACAGTGAGGCTGCAGATGGCACTAATGAGACAGGTGGGCACAGTAAGGCTGCAAATGGGCACAGTAAGGCTGCAGATGGGCACCAAGACAGGTGGGCACCGTGAGGCTGCAAATGGGCACTGAGACAGGTGGGCACAGTGAGGCTGCAAATGGGCACTGATGAGAAAGGTGGGCACAGTGAGGCTGCAGATGGGCACAGTGAGGCTGAAGATGGGCACAGTGAGGCTGCAGATGAGCATTGTTGACCCTCTTTTCCACTTACAGTAGCTGCTGCATTTTCCACCCTAGGCTTATACTCGAGTCAATACGTTTTTCCAGTTTTTTGTGGTAAAATCAGAGGCCTCGGCTTGTATTCGAGTCGGCTTATACTTGAGTATATACGGTACCTTAGTCTGCACTCCAGCAGGCTTCCTCCAAGGGTGCTACTAGTCCCCGCCAGCTTCTTCTCTATGCCTCTCATGGCCATGGTCACACTTCTGCCTCCTCCACCAGCCATTGCTGGTGATGGGGTAAGTATTAAACCCTATTCTTATACCCCCCCCCCCCTAGACCAGTAGTTGTCAACATACAAGAAACAGGGGGCCTCAACTGTGGCCCCTGACTGCTCCAAAGGGCCACACATAATGTTCAGTACACAATGGACGACTGTCAGAGACTTCAGACATAGTACAGGAGATGATCAGGGACTGCAGACATGCAATATGGGTGCTTAAAGAGTGAATTGAGACTACAGGAGATAGTCAGAGGGGGGGGGGCAGGAGATGCTACATGAGACTGCTAGAGTTCACTGTCATTGAAGCCTCCCACACTGACTGCTGGGTCCTGCAAAGGGCCCGCAACAGCAATTGCCAAAGAGCCCTCCGGCTGCAGGTTGGGCACCAGGGCCCTAGACATGAGCATTTAGCCATTGCAGTGCAGGGTTCTAAAATATATTGTTTTATAATTCCCAGAGTTGGGCTTCCAGCATTTGTAATGCTACAGGAAACTGTCCGAGACTTCAGACCTAATCATAGGAGAGATGGTCAGAGATGAGCTACAGGTGTGACTGGACACTGAAGGCATTCTATAAGAGACTGATACTATGATACACGAGACTGCTAGAGATCCCTGCCATTATTACAGTGAGACATGTGCGGTTTGTTTAGTTCTGAACCAGAATTCAGACGAATTTTTACGTTATTCGGAAGTATCCGAATTTCCAAATTACAATAGTAACAAGTTTAAAACGAATCCGAAATAAGGTAACGAAATTCAAATCTTTTTTGAATCTAAATTAAAATTTGAATTTCCAAAGAGAATAAAAAAAAATAAATAGGAATAGAATAGAAAAGAATAGAACAACATAGGATAGAAATAAAGGAATATAATAAAATAGAAAGAATATAACCATCTTCTAAAATTCAAAAAGAATAAAAAAAAGAATAGAATAGAAAAAAAAACAATAGAATAAAATAAAATACAAAGAATATAAAACTTTCATCCAAAATTTGAATTTCTAAAAGAATTCAAATTTGAATAGAATTCAAAAGAATAGAAAAAAAAAAAAACAACCCCAATAGAATAGAAAGAATATAGCCAGCTTCTGAAATTTGAATAGAAAAGAATTGAAAATAAAATAATAGCATAGGGAATAAAAAGAAAATAATAAAATGAAAAAGCAATAGAATAGAAAAAACAATATACCGGTAACCATTTTCCGAATAAAATGAAACAAATTCCGAAAATGAATTTAACTAAACTAATTTATGTGAATGCTCTCACTCTCAGCTGCTAATACTTGGGGGCTACATACTGCCAAAGAGATACATAGAAGATACAGAAGACTGTCAGAGACTACATGTGTGGTTGGAGACTGAAGGCATGCTATTAGACATGTGCAGTTCGTTTTGTTTCTGAATTGAAATTTAAACAACATTTTCGTTTTGCAATAGTACCGAATTAAAACGAATCAGAAAGAAAAAAAAAAAAAAAATTTGGACAAAATTCGAATTCAAATCGTTTTCGAATTCGAAAAGGGCTTGAGGGCCACACAATATTCAGTATACTGTATGTAACAGAGATAGGGTTGCCACATTTTCTTCAAGCCAACCCCGGACACTTTAGTGGCGCAAGACATTTTTTTATACATCCTATGATTGTAACAGACCTCGGACACCTTTGGGTGCTCCAAAGAGAATAGTAATGCTCTGCACATAGTGCCCCCCCTCCCCCTCCTGCCAAGCCTTGTTCCGAGCCACATTAATGTCTAAATAACGTGTCCGGGTTTTAGGTGGACTGAAACCCGGACACATGATTCAAACCCTGGACTGTCTGGGCGAATCCCAGACAGGTGGCAACCCTAGTCAGACACTGCAAATCTACTACAGGGTCAGAGGGCCGCAGGTGGAGCGCCAGGGCGTTTAAGACATCAACAACCGCGCATCAGCATCAGCTCTGCGACAAACATCACCAAACACAAAACAGGACTCAGAAATGATACGCGTCCAAAGCCAAAACTATGCTCAAAGCCAACCATTGCACTGATCTCTGCGTCCAAAGCCACAACTACACTCAAAACCAACAATTGCACTGATCTCCACGTCCAAAGCCACAACTATGCTCAAAGTCAACCATTGCACTGATCTCTGCGTTCAAAGCCACAACTACGCTCAAAGCCAACCATTGCACCGAACTCCGTGTCCAAAGCCACAACTATGCTCAAAGTCAACCATTGCACTGATCTCCGCGTCCAAAGCCACAACTATGCTCAAAGTCAACCATTGCACTGATCTCCGCGTCCAAAGCCACAACTATGCTCAAAGTCAACCATTGCACTGATCTCCGCGTCCAAAGCCACAACTATGCTCAAAGTCAACCATTGCACTGATCTCCGCGTCCAAAGCCACAACTACGCTCAAAGCCAACCATTGCACTGATCTCCGCGTCCAAAGCCACAACTATGCTCAAAGTCAACCATTGCACTGATCTCCGCGTCCAAAGCCACAACTATGCTCAAAGTCAACCATTGCACTGATCTCCGCGTCCAAAGCCACAACTACGCTCAAAGTCAACCATTGCACTGATCTCCGTGTCCAAAGCCACAACTATGCTCAAAGTCAACCATTGCACTGATCTCCGTGTCCAAAGCCACAACTATGCTCAAAGTTAACCATTGCACTGATCTCCGTGTCCAAAGCCACAACTACGCTCAAAGCCAACCATTGCACTGATCTCCGCGTCCAAAGCCACAACTACGCTCAAAGCCAACCATTGCACTGATCTCCGCGTCCAAAGCCACAACTATGCTCAAAGCCAACCATTGCACTGATCTCCGCGTCCAAAGCCACAACTATGCTCAAAGCCAACCATTGCACTGATCTCTGCGTCCAAAGCCAACAATGCACAAATTTCTGCGTTCAAAGCCACAGCATGCACTCTACAAATACAGACGGCGGGCCTATATTGGGCCCCCCGGGCCCAGGGACAGCGTACTGACCTGCAAGTTAAAGGAAGAGAAGGATAGTAGGACCTAGTGAGCTGATCCTTTCTATGGAGAGGTCTGTCTTCTCCGGCTATTCCTAGACGCTGGCAGCTCGCAGTCTGGCTCTGGAAATCTAAACTGCAGCTGCTCACAAGGCGAGCTTTGTCACCCAACGTCCTCCCACTGGGCTGTGCCTAGGCACACGTGGCCCAGGACACAGAGCCACAGTGACCCCAATCTGCTGTCACCCCCCCCCCCCCCCCCAGGCCTGTGACTCACCAGCACAGCAAGTGACAACATCATGCCATGAGCCTATAAACTGTGCGAGAGGCTGAGAAAAACACGGATCCCCGCAGGCGATAGTCAGCTCTGCGCTTAGAAATAATTATGGGAGGGATCCGTCTGCGTGCCAAATTCTCTTCTGTCTGCACAGCGAGCAGCTGCTCCAAATCTCCACCCAACCGAGGAGCTCCGATGACTCAGAATGGAAAAAGGACTGATTGTCCAAATATATCCAGATTATTTATGGATTTGGGAATTATTGATGGATTCTTTTTGTTAATTTGGATTTGTTTAATAATTATTTACAGATTTTTTTTGTTCATTATTTGGATCGTTTATTATTATTTACGGATTTAGGAATTATTTATGGGATTTTTTTTCTTGTTCATCATTTGGATTATTTATGGATTTGGGAATTATTATTGCATTTTTTTTTTTATTAATTTACAGATTTTTTTGTTAATTATTTGGATTAGGAAATTATTTATGGGAGTTGTCTGTTAATTATTTGGATTAATTTATTAATTATTTACAGATTTTTCTGTTCATTATTTGGATCATTTATTTGGATTGTTTATAATTATTTATGGTTTTAGGAATTATTTATGGAATTTTTTTTTTCATCATTTGGTATAGAAAAAGAGAAGGAGAGGCTATGTTTGGACTTTGATGGTACCGTATATTAACTGGTATTAAAAAGTCAAGGTTAAGATAATTACAAAAATAGTATTACAAAAGTATATATAATAATCACATATTCACAGAATAAGAACGAATCATGACAATCGAAGAAGAATTTTTGTACATCCTATTATAACAAATAGAACATAGATACCATCCATATATTATAATTGCTCTACATGTTTCGCGGGTTTATATTAGCCGCTTCTTCAGGAGCTTTCTATGATCAGATGGCATAAAGAAAAGATTGTCATGTAACTAAAAAATATATATACTGTATTTATCGTCGTATAACACGCGCCGGCGTATAACACGCACCCCAAGTTTAGGAGGGAATTTTAAGGAAAAAACTTTTAGGAGGGAAGTTTACGGAAAAAAACTTGCATTTAAATGCCCATCAATGCAGCCTTATCAGTGTCCATCTGCAGCCTTGCCCAGTGCCTTTGCAGCCTTGCCAGTCTCTTTGCAGAATTGCCCTGATTTAAAATTGACGCCGATTTCCGCTGACTGTGAGCGGAGCCGAGATACAGAAAGCCGAGTGTACTTCGGCTAGACTCGGCTCTGCTCACAGTCCCGCCCACCTCCACTGATTGCGAGAGGAGCGAGCGCCGCTGACATACAGAAAGCCGAGTGTACTTCGGCTAGACTCGGCTCTGCTCACAGTCCCGCCCATCTCCACTGATTGCGAGAGGAGCCAAGATACTCAAAGCCAAAGTACACTCGGCTTTACTCGGCTCCTCTCGCAGTCACGCCCACCTCCACTGACTGCGAGCGCCGCTGACATACAGAAAGCCGAGTGTACTTCGGCTAGACTCGGCTCTGCTCACAGTCCCGCCCACCTCCACTGATTGCGAGAGGAGCGAGCGCCGCTGACATACAGAAAGCCGAGTGTACTTCGGCTAGACTCGGCTCTGCTCACAGTCCCCGCCCATCTCCACTGATTGCGAGAGGAGCCAAGATACTCAAAGCCAAAGTACACTCGGCTTTACTAGGCTCCTCTCGCAGTCACGCCCACCTCCACTGACTGCGAGCGCCGCTGACATACAGAAAGCCGAGTGTACTTCGGCTAGACTCGGCTCTGCTCACAGTCAGGGGCGGGACTGCGAGAGGAGCCGAGACTAGCCGAAGTACACTCGGCTTTCTGTATGTCAGCGGCGCAATCAGTGGAGATGGGCGGGACTGCAAGAGGAGCCGAGACTAGCCGAAGTACACTCGGCTTTCTGTATGTCAGCGGCGCTCGCAGTCAGTGGAGGTGGGCGTGACTACGAGAGGAGCCGAGTAAAGCCGAGTGTACTTGGGCTTTGTGTATCTCGGCTCTGCACGCTCGTTTCCTCACAATCAGCGGGGGATCGGCGTATAACACGCACCCATGATTTTCCCCTGATTTTAAATACGGTATATGTTATTCAAAAAGGTACATTTTGTGAATACACATAATTAAAAATGTATATAAACAAAAGAGCATCCGTTGCAAAAAAAAAAAAAAAAAACATTTTCCATTTGTATGTCTTACCAAAAGGGGCGGCCGAACCGGGGACCCGAAAAGAAGGTGACCCACCCCGGAGGGCACAAGAGCCCTCAAAAGACAGACACCAGTTATCAATAGTCTAATTTAGAAGAAAAAAATAATAAAAAATAAAATATATATTAATATTAAATGGATTCAGCAGGTCATCCCACAGGGATGATACATATATACAGTAAAACCTTGGTTTGCAAGCATAATTCGTTCCAGAAACATGCTTGTAATCCAAAGCACTTGTATATCAAAGCATTTTTTTTTACAGGGTAAAAAAAAGAAGAGAGGCACCTCTAAGTGTAGCAATAAGTTGCTAAATGTTGTACCTTCATTAAATGTAACCATATTGCTACACTTAGAGGCTCCTCTCTTCTTTTTTTTATAGTTTTAGTTGTGACATGACGCTACTCTTATATCAAGACATCGCTTGTATATCAAGGCAAAATTTATTAAAACATTTTGCTTGTCTTGCAAAACGCTCTCAAACCAAGTTACTCTCAAACCAAGGTTTTACTGTATAGATAATAAGGTTTGTTTTATTTTATCTTCTATAAGAGTGTTACTAAAGTTTACATACCTAAGCAGAGGCGGCTCTAGGCTTTGTGAGGCCTTAAGCAAAACTTAGACACAGGGGCCCCACCATGGCCATAATGGGTAACACATTTCAAGCAGAGGCAAAATTAGGCGGCCGCGAGGCCCCTGTGAGTGCGAGGCCTTAGGCGACCGCCTAATTAAAGAGCCGCCTCTGTACCTAAGGGGGGTGGGGGGTGTTTACGCGATCCTGCAGGCTCAAGGGGTGCGGTGCTACAGTAGACTTAAAGAAAGGGGTCTTCATCTGGAAGATAGGAGCATGAGTATTAGCCCCAAAAAGTGGCATATGTACAGACAATGTGGAAAGTCAAAACATGCAGCTTTTCTAGGAAACATTTAACCTTAGGCTGTGCATATACGTATATGTCAGGGAGTAAAGACTGGCTTGTTGCACATATAGAACTTTACCAGCAGATTAAATAAACTCCTATAAAGAAACAAAAGATAGACTATAGTCAGGGCTTTTTTTAGCAGGAACGTGGGGGAATGCAGTTCCGGCACCTCTAGGACTGAGTGTATGTAAAGGCAAGGGGTGCTGGGGGGTGCCGCAGGGTCTGTAGATGCTGGCGGCTGGGGCTCTATTGTCACTGGAGGGGATCTATTTTTGAAGGGGGGGGGGTGTTGTTGCTGGGGAGGTCTATTGTTGCTGGCAGGGGATCTATTGTTGCTGGGGGGTGGGTCTTATGTTGCTGGGGGGTCACTTGTTGCTGGGAGGAATCTACTGTTTGGGGGGGGGGGCTATTGTTGCTGACTGTTGGAAGATCTGTTGTTGCTGAGGGATGAGGGTGGTATTTTCTTGTAGGTGGTCCATTGTTGCTGGGGGTCTATTGATGCTGGCTTTGAGGAGATCTGTTATTGGGGTCTATTGTTGCTGGGGGGTATTTTGTTGCAGGCGGTCCATTGTTAATGGGGGGGATCTATTGTTGCTGGCTGCAGGGGATCTATTGTACTGCTTTTCTTGTTATCATTAACAAGTTCTTTGCAAAACGTTAGTACCACAAATGTTACTGTATTCTCTAAAAAGGGGGGTCTTGGGAGGTGGGTAGGGGGTGGAACCAAGGAATGGTGCTCGGAGGTGGGTAGGGGTGGAACCAAAGAATGGTGCTCGGAGGTGGGTAGTGGGTGGAACCAAGGAATGGTGCTCGGAGGTGGGTAGGGGTGGAACCAAGGAATGGTGCTCGGAGGTGGGTAGGGGTGGAACCAAGGAATGGTGCTCGGAGGTGGGTAGGGGTGGAACCAAGGAATGGTGCTCGGAGGTGGGTAGGGGTGGAACCAAGGAATGGTGCTCGGAGGTGGGTAGGGGTGGAACCAAGGAATGGTGCTCGGAGGTGGGTAGGGGTGGAACCAAGGAATGGTGCTCAGAGGTGGGTAGGGGTGGAACCAAGGAATGGTGCTCGGAGGTGGGTAGGGGTGGAACCAAGGAATGGTGCTCAGAGGTCGGTAGGGGGTGGAACCAAGGAATGGTGCTCGGAGGTCGGTAGGGGGTGGAACCAAGGAATGGTGCTCGGAGGTGGGTAGGGGTGGAACCAAGGAATGGTGCTCGGAGGTGGGTAGGGGTGGAACCAAGGAATGGTGCTCGGAGGTGGGTAGGGGTGGAACCAAGGAATGGTGCTCGGAGGTGGGTAGGGCCGGAGACAAGGGGGGACTTGGAAAGAGGCAGTTCCTGCACCTATTCTCTGAGAAAAAAAGCCCTGACTGTAGTATAGTATAATCTGCATCTATACACAAAATACACCATAATCGTGCAGCATGTGAATTTATCACTATTTAATGGGTATAGAGGGAGATAACTTGCTTACCTTGATGATTGGTATCTAAACTTTAATAAAAGTATAAGAATTAAAAGCCACAGCGCCACATAAAGCAGAACCCCCAATGTAGCAGCATCCAGAAATAAAGGATATGTCCTATGTTCATATCCTTGTTCATCATTTGGATTATTTATTGATTATTTATGGATTTAGGAATTATTGATGGAATTTTTTGTTGTTCATTGTTTGGATTAATGTATTAATTATTTACAGATTTTTTTTGTTCATTATTTTGATTATTTGGATTGTTTATTATTAATTATGGATTTGGGAATTATTGATGGATTTTTTTTTGTTAATTTAAATTATTTAATGATTTTCTGTTAATTATTTGGATTATTTATTATTATTTTTGGATTTGGGAATTATTTATGGGAATTGTTTGTTGTTCATTATTTGGATACATTTATTGATTTACAGATTTGTTTTGTACATTTTTAGTAAATTTCACTAAACAGTAATTTATCCCAATTTTTTTGTATAATGTAAAAGAAGATGTTACGCTGAGTAAATAAATACCCAACATGTCACGCTTTGAAACTGCGCACGCTCATGGAATGGCGACAAACTGCGGTACTTTAAAACCTCCATAGGCATTTCCATAGGCGGCGCTTTAAAAAAATAAAATAACGGTTACCAGGTTAGAGTTACAGAGAAGGTCTAGTGCTAGAATTCTTGCTCTTGCTCCGACGATCGCGGCGATACCTCACATGTGTGATTTGAACAGCGTTTACACATTCGGGCGCAATTTACGTGTGTGTTTTCTTTGCTGCTGAGCTTGCGGGGAAGGGGGCGCTTAAAAAAAAAAATTATAAATCGTATTTATTTTTATTTTTTTACATTGTTACGTTAAAGAAAAAAAAAAAAGATTTTTTTGTATTGCTGTCACAAGGAATGTAAGGAGAGAGAGAGAGAGAGAGAAGTGGGGGTGAGAGAGGAGAGAGAGAGAAGTGGGGGTGAGAGAGGAGAGAGAGAAAAGTGGGGGTGAGAGAGGAGAGAGAGAAAAGTGGGGGTGAGAGAGGAGAGAGAGAAAAGTGGGGGTGAGAGAGGAGAGAGAGAGAAGTGGGGGTGAGAGAGAGAGAAGTGGGGGTGAGAGAGGAGAGAGAGAGAGAGAGAGAGAGAGAGAAGTGGGGGTGAGAGAGGAGAGAGAGAGAAGTGGGGGTGAGAGAGGAGAGAGAGAAAAGTGGGGGTGAGAGAGGAGAGAGAGAAAAGTGGGGGTGAGAGAGGAGAGAGAGAAAAGTGGGGGTGAGAGAGGAGAGAGAGAGAAGTGGGGGTGAGAGAGAGAGAAGTGGGGGTGAGAGAGGAGAGAGAGAGAGAAAAGTGGGGGTGAGAGAGGAGAGAGAGAGAGAAAAGTGGGGGTGAGAGAGGAGAGAGAGAGAAAAGTGGGGTGAGAGAGGAGAGAGAGAGAAAAGTGGGGTGAGAGGAGAGAGAGAGAAAAAAGTGGGGTGAGAGAGAAGAGAGAGAGAAAAGTGGGGGTGAGAGAGGAGAGAGAGAAAAGTGGGGGTGAGAGAGGAGAGAGAAAAGTGGGGTGAGATAGGAGAGAGAGAAAAGTGGGGGTGAGAGAGGAGAGAGAGAAAAGTGGGGGTGAGAGAGGAGAGAGAGAAAATTGGGGGTGAGAGAGGAGAGAGAAAGGTGGGGATGAGAGTGGAGAGAGAGAGAGAGAGAGAGAAAAGTGGGGGTGAGAGAGAAGAGAGAGAAAAGTGGGGGTGAGAGAAAAGTGGGGAGAGGGGGAGAGAGAAGAGGGAGAAAAGGGGGAGGAGAGAGAGAGGGAGAGAAGGAGAGGTAGAAAAGGAGAGAAGGGGGGGAGAGAGAGAGCATGCAGGGGAAGAGAGAAGAGGAAGGAGAGAGAGAGAGAGGAGAGGAAGAGAAGGGGGGGAGAGAGAGAAGAGGGGGTGAGAGGAGAGAGAGAAAAGAGGGGTGAGAGAGAGGGAGAGAAAAGGGGAGAAGGAGAGAGAAGTGGGGGGGAGAGAAGGGGAGAAAGAGGGGGGAGAGAAGGGGAGAAAGAGAGAGAGAGAGAAGAGGGGGGAGAGAGAGAGAAGAGGGGGAGAGAGAGAGAGAGAAGAGGGGGGGAGAGAGGGAGAGAGAGAGGGAGAGAGAGAGAGAAGAGGGGGAGAGAGAGAAGAGGGAGAGAGTGACAAAGAGGGAGAGGGGGAGAGAGAAGAGGGGGAGAGAAAAGGGGGAGGGGAGGGAGAGGCAGAAAGGGAGAGAAGGGGGAGATGGAGAGAGAGAAAGAGAGAGAGAGCATGGAAGAGAAGAGGAGGGGAGAGAGAGAGAAGAGGGGAGAGAGAGGGGGGAGAGGAAGAGAAGGGGGAGAGAGAGAGAAGAGAAGGGGGACAGAGAGAAGAGAAGGTGAGAGGAGAAAGAGAAAAGAGGGGGGTGAGAGAGGGGAGGGGAGAGAGAGGGAAAGAGAGAGAGACAGAGAGGGGGGAAGAGGGAGAGAGACAGAGAGGGGGGAAGAGGGGGAGAGAGAAAGAGAAAAGAGGGGGAGAGAGAGAAAAGAGGGGGAGAGAGAGAGAAAAGAGGGGGAGAGAGAAGAGGGGGGAGAGAGAGAAGAGGGGGAGAGAAAAGAGGGGTGAGAAAGAGATGAGGGGGGAGAGAGAGAGAAGATGTGGAGAGCTCGAGAGAGAAGATGGGGGGAGAGAGAGAAGAGGGGGGAGAGTGACAAAGAGGAGAGGGAGAGAGAGAGGGGGAGGGGAGAGAGAGAGAGGGGGAGAAAGAGAGGGAGGGGAGAGAGAGAGAAGAGAAGGGGGAAGAGAGAGAGAGAAGGTGAGAGGAGAAAGAGAAAGAGGGGGTGAGAGAGGGGAGGGAGAGAGAGGGAAGAGAGATGAGAGAGAGAGAGAGAGGGGGGAAGAGGGAGAAAGAGAAAAAGAGGGGGGAGAGAGAGAGAAAAGAGGGGGAGAGAGAGAGAGAAAAGAGGGGGAGAGAGAAGAGGGGGGGAGAGAGAGAAGAGGGGGAGGAGAGAGAGAGAAAAGAGGGGGAGAGAGAAGAGGGGGGAGAGAGAGAAGAGGGGGAGAGAAAAGAGGGGTGAGAAAGAGATGAGGGGGGTGAGAGAGAGAAGATGTGGAGAGCTCGAGAGAGAAGATGGGGGGGGGGGAGAGAGAGAAGAGGGGGGGGAGTGTGACAAAGAGGAGAGGGGAGAGAGAGAGGGGGAGGGGAGGGGAGGAAAGAGAGGGAGGGGAGAGAGGAGGGGAGAAAGAGGAGGGGAGAAAGAGGGGGAGGGCGGAGAGAAGGGGAGCGAGAAGAGAGGGGGGCGGAGAGTGCGATGCGGGGAGAGAGTGGGGGGGAGAAGGGGGATAGAGAAAAGAGATGGAAAGGGAGAGAGGGAGGGAGATAGAGAGCGACAGAGCGCGAGAGAGAGAGTGCGAGAGCGAGAAGAGGAGGGGGGGAGAGAGAGAAAGAGAGAGAGAGGGGAAATGAGGGAGAGAAGAGAAGAGGGAGAGGGAGAGAGGGAGAAGGGGGGGGGGAGAGGGGGAGGGGGAAAACCTAGGTCTAAAGATTGTACAATAGGATTGTAAGGTGTGTGGTCCAGTCTCCATGGATGGAATATTTTCCATCATATCCAGCCTCCAGGTTTCTGAACTCTTGCACCTCCTATGAGCTCTCTCACACACACACAATATCAGACATCTGTAGCAATTCTATCTATATTTATCTGTCTGTGACTTGGTGTGGCTCTGGGGGTCCCATTCCCTGGTCAGTCTGATGACAGAGTGGCCCCCCATCTGTGACTCTGTAGAAGGAAGTTTATATTCGGTTTTATGAGCAGTCAGTCGGTGGCTGATTATGTTTTCCAGCCAGCAGATGCCTGGATGGTGACACGCTGGGTGACAGGCGGTGAAGTCACCTGCCTAGTACAGGATTGTTGTGTAGTGATTGGACTGCGGGGGGGCGCTCTCTCTCTCTCTCTCTCTCTCTCTCTCTCTGACTCATGTATGTACAGGAGGCTCTGACACAAATGCTGAGCGATTCATTTACAGCCTGTGATGCTGAACCGTCACCCAGAGCACAGTGTGCGGTTATTTCCACCTTAAAGGGAATCCTCTACCCAAAGAAACATGGAGGCTGACATTGCGGGACCCCCTTCTGAAAATGCCAGTTACCTGGCTGTCTCTGGCTTCAATATTTAGTGCCCATTCATACTATGATGTGGCAGTAATGTGCCCATTTGCAAGAACGCACGGCAATGGTGTTTAGCGCAATACGGTGCCATTCATTCTGAACAGGGTATGGTTGGTGCTGGCGCAATACGGTGACATTCATTCTGAACAGGGTATGGTTGGTGCTGGCGCAATACGGTGCCATTCATTCTGAACAGGGTATGGTTGGTGCTGGCGCAATACGGTGCCATTCATTCTGAACAGGGTATGGTTGGTGCTGGTGCAATGTGGTGCCATTCATTCTGAACAGGGTATGGTTGGTGCTGGCGCAATTACGGTGCCATTCATTCTGAACAGGGTATGGTTGGTGCTGGTTGCAATGTGGTGCCATTCATTCTGAAACAGGGTATGGTTGGTGCTGGAGCAATGTGGTGCCATTCATTCTGAACAGGGTATGGTTGGTGCTGGCGCAATGTGGTGCCATTCATTCTGAACAGGGTATGGTTGGTGCTGGCGCAATACGGTGCCATTCATTCTGAACAGGGTATGGTTGGTGCTGGTGCAATGTGGTGCCATTCATTCTGAACAGGGTATGGTTGGTGCTGGTGCAATGTGGTGCCATTCATTCTGAACAGGGTATGGTTGGTGCTGGTGCAATGTGGTGCCATTCATTCTGAACAGGGTATGGTTGGTGCTGGTGCAATGTGGTGCCATTCATTCTGAACAGGGTATGGTTGGTGCTTGGCGCAATGTGGTGCCATCATTCTGAACAGGCATTCTGAACAGGGTATGGTTGGTGCTGGCGCAATGTGGTGCCATTCATTCTGAACAGGGTATGGTTGGTGCTGGTGCAATGTGGTGCCATTCATTCTGAATAGGGTATGGTTGGTGCTGGTGCAATGTGGTGCCATTCATTCTGAACAGGGTATGGTTGGTGCTGGTGCAATGTGGTGCCATTCATTCTGAACAGGGTATGGTTGGTGCTGGTGCAATGTGGTGCCATTCATTCTGAACAGGGTATGGTTGGTGCTGGTGCAATGTGGTGCCATTCATTCTGAACAGGGTATGGTTGGTGCTGGTGCAATGTGGTGACATTCATTCTGAACAGGGTATGGTTGGTGCTGGTGCAATGTGGTGCCATTCATTCTGAACAGGGTATGGTTGGTGCTGGTGCAATGTGGTGCCATTCATTCTGAACAGGGTATGGTTGGTGCTGGTGCAATGTGGTGCCATTCATTCTGAATAGGGTGGGGTTGGTGTTGGCACAATGCGATGCCATTCCCTTTAGCACCCCATCTCACCTCCCCTGCAATGCAGCACAATGTTTGGCAGTATGCCAATGTTCTGCTGCGGTGGCAAAAAAAAAGAAAGAAAAAGAAGGGGGATGCACCCCTTTTAGACAACGCACAGCCAGTAATGTATGTAACATATGCTGTGATATATAGTGCACGTTTCCACTTCATAATGGGGGGAGGGGGTTGTTATCAGACTGGTATCTTGCGGTCTCTGTACAGCAGAGCTCAGACTTGGAGAGGTAGAAGCAACTCAAGAAGTCAATCAGCTGTGCTGTAATGCTAATGTTCTAACAATGCTGATAGGGGGGGAGAGCAGAGTGACAGGGAGATGAGCCTATCATTGTGCTTTAGAAGCATATTATATGCTTAGTATAAATTCCCAGCGCCTGGGAAGCCGCATGCGCCGCGTACAGCCTGCCAACCTTTGCGTGTGAACCCTTACAGACCCCCCCCCCCCCATCCCCTTCTGGTAACTGGACAGTGGAAGGAGAAGCAGCACACCGATAGGTTCATCTCCCTGTCACTCTGCTCTCTTCCCCCCCAACCAGTATTGTTAGAACATTCGCATTACAGCACAGCTGACTTGGCTTCTTGTGTTGCTTCTCCCTCTCCAAGGTCAGAGCTCTGCTGTACAGGGACTGCAGGAGACTGATACCAGGCTGATACAGTAGAGAAAAATCCTGTTCTTCCATAAAACCTTGTGATATCGGCGCGCACGTGACGCGCCCATCGCTCCTGAACGCTCGGCCCTGTTCTTCCGGGAAGGGGTATATATTGGGAATGTAAACAGCTGGGAGCGGCAAACAAGACAACCGATTCATACGGCCGGAGGAGATCCCTGCTCAGCAACTGAGACCAGCGCTGCAAGGCACGCTCTGCACACACTGCGGTCTCCCTCCTGCCGCTGAAACACAAGAGAGCATTCATAGGCCGCAAAACCCTTCTTAGTAACAGAGGGGGGATTGAAGACCAGACTTCTTCTGGCACGTTTTGTTTACAAGTTTAAAACTATTTCTTTCTAGAAAATAACTTCTAACCCCCAAACATTATATATATATATATTTTTTTTAGCAGAGACGCTGGAGAATAAAATGTTGCAATTTTTTTTACAATACACAGTATTTGCACCGCGGTTTTTCAAATGCAAGAAAAACACAATATTTACCCCAATTGTTTTTTTGTAAAATGTGAAAGATGAAGTTACGTCGAGTGAATAGATACCTAACATGTCATGTTTGTGGAAAGGCGACACACCACAGTACTTCCAAATCTCTATAGGTGACGTTTTATTCACCTCTACAGCTTACCTGTTTAGTTTTACAGAGGAGGTCTAGAGCTAGAATTGTTGCTCTCGCTCTGACGATCGCGGTGATACCTCACATGTGTGGTATGAACACCGGGCGCGACTTACGTAGGAGTTCACCACTTCGCATGTCCTCAGTGATGCTGCTCCTCAGACTGAGGACATCTAGTGGCAGAAAAAAAGTACTGCGGGGAAATCTCTGGACTGAAGGTGAGCATTGCAGGAAAAGCATTTTTTTTGCACTTTATCTTTTAATGGGCTATTTATTTTTTAGCTTATTTTTGGCTAGAGTTCTGTCCCATTTTGCATGGCGGTCTGAAGTATGTTGGAAGCTCTGGATACGAGAGAAGATTTGCTGCCCACCATAGAAACAAGTATTATACCTAACTAAGCAGCTCTGCTCCCCCCGCTCCCCCTCCCAGCAGTGACTCCACAGCTCTGCTCACCCTGCTCCCCCTCCCAGCAGTGACTCCACCGCTCTGCTCACCCTGCTCCCCCTCCCAGCAGTGACTCCACCGCTCTGCTCACCCTGCTCCCCCTCCCAGCAGTGACTCCACAGCTCTGCTCACCCTGCTCCCCCTCCCAGCAGTGACTCCACCGCTCTGCTCACCCTGCTCCCCCTCCCAGCAGTGACTCCACCGCTCTGCTCACCCTGCTCCCCCTCCCAGCAGTGACTCCACCGCTCTGCTCACCCTGCTCCCCCTCCCAGCAGTGACTCCACCGCTCTGCTCACCCTGCTCCCCCTCCCAGCAGTGACTCCACCGCTCTGCTCACCCTGCTCCCCCTCCCAGCAGTGACTCCACAGCTCTGCTCCCCCTGCTCCCCCTCCCAGCAGTGACTCCACAGCTCTGCTCCCCCTCCCAGCAGTGACTCCACAGCTCTGCTCACCCTGCTCCCCCTCCCAGCAGTGACTCCACAGCTCTGCTCCCCCTCCCAGCAGTGACTCCACAGCTCTGCTCCCCCTCCCAGCAGTGACTCCACAGCTCTGCTCCCCCTCCCAGCAGTGACTCCACAGCTCTGCTCCCCCTCCCAGCAGTGACTCCACAGCTCTGCTCACCCTGCTCCTCCTCCCAGCAGTGACTCCACAGCTCTGCTCACCCTGCTCCTCCTCCCAGCACTGACTCCACAGCTCTGCTCCTCCTCCCAGCAGTGACTCCACAGCTCTGCTCCTCCTCCCAGCAGTGACTCCACAGCTCTGCTCCCCCCTCCCAGCAGTGACTCCACAGCTCTGCTCCCCCTCCCAGCAGTGACTCAATAGCTCTGCTCACCCTGCTCCCCCTCCCAGCAGTGATTCCACAGCTTTGCTCACCCTGCCCCCCTTCCCAGCAGTGACTCAAAAGCTCTGCTCCCCCTGCTCCCCCTTCCAGCAGTGACTTCACAGCTCTGCTCACCCTGCTCCCCCTTCCAGCAGTGACTTCACAGCTCTGCATCCCCCTCCCAGCAGTGACTCAATAGCTCTGCTCACCCTGCTCCTCCTCCCAGCAGTGACTCCACAGCTCTGCTCCTCCTCCCAGCAGTGACTCCACAGCTCTGCTCCCCCTCCCAGCAGTGACTCCACAGCTCTGCATCCCCCTCCCAGCAGTGACTCAATAGCTCTGCTCACCCTGCTCCCCCTCCCAGCAGTGATTCCACAGCTTTGCTCACCCTGCCCCCCTTCCCAGCAGTGACTCAAAAGCTCTGCTCCCCCTCCCAGCAGTGACTCAAAAGCTCTGCTCACCCTGCTGCCCTTTCACAGCAGTAACTCAGAACCTCAGCTTCCCCCCTCCCAGCAGCAACTCAGCATGTCTTCCTATTATTTCAATGTGTAATTCTATACAGTGTG